>JBBNBP010001607.1:0-21036 GCA_039737535.1 Lagodon rhomboides | reverse complement strand
CTCAGTCTAAAATACATAACTTCAGACAATATGTTCTAAAAATAGACGTGTTAATACATAGAGATAAATAGGAGTTAAAACCGGTTATTTGAGTGTTTAATGCAGTTTATAGAGCGATAGGTGAACGGAAGACGTTGAAGTTGAGGCTCATTAACGTCCTTCCATCCGTCCGTCAGGCAGCTTGAGCATCGTTCAGTCAGCGCTGAGTTTACTTCTTCCCTGAGTCGAGGAGGACACTCCTCAGTCCTCCTCTTCTTACTGTGTGGACTCCATCGTCCGCCGCTCCAGCGTCCTCTCCTTTAAAATGATGGATAGCGTTCCCTGCCAGCGCTGAATCACGGCTGCAGGACATTTAAAGTTATTTGTAGGCTGAAAATCTCCTTCAGCGACGAACGATGGTGGCCATTTGGTTGTTTATTCTTTTGTTCACCATGTCTGTTCCCTCTTTCCCCTCTTTCCTTGTCAACATGTTTGTTTTTGTCCTTTTATTTAACGCTTCTGAGCCGAGGAGGACCTTTAATCAAAGTCAGAGCGCTTTAGGTTCTGTACCAATCGGAGAATGAGTTGTTTTCCTTGTCCCACTTCACTCAGGGAATATGAAGAACCTCATTACTGGTTAAAGTCTGAGTTTTTCTACTTCCTCGTCTCTCTCCTCTCCTTCTTGTGGTCCGTTGTCAGTCTTCTGGCTCTGCCGGCTTCAGCAGTTCTGTAGACGTTACAGAGTCTCCTGAAGGTCATGATGACGATCCTCAGCCTGCAGAGGAGGAAGAGCAGAGGGCTTCATGTCCAAACCGCTGAGTTATGGCCTTTCCAGTGAATCATGTTGCTGTCACACCCATTGCTTTTGTGCAAACACACAATTTACTGTCATTTTTAATCTAGTTAATCTTTTATTATTTCAGTAATTTGCTTGACATCGTGTCATAGCTGTATAACTGGTTTTCACATAATGACAACCACCTGAATTATTCTGAAACGTGCTGCATGAGGAGACTAGAGGTGATGGAGGACTGACTGTCTGATAACAGCCATGAGTTCTGGAGGAGACCCGGTCCTGTAGGAGAATATGAAACCTTATAAAAGGATGATTTGTGTGAGTCTGTCTCGGCCTCTGGAGAAACTGTTTGGTCGGATGTATTTGTACACTACTTGTTTTTGAGTTTAACATCAGGAAACATCTTTCGGAGGTCCAAATAATGTCTGTCAAAAATACATAATAGGAAAATAAGATAAATATATTTTTACTTTGGTATTTTTACTTCATGGCCTCAAAGATCTCTGCAAAATCTCTTACTGTGGCAGGTCTGTCTATTGTTTAATCAGGGATCATTTAGTCGTCAGTCAACAACTATTCCTACACAGAAAAAAACAAAACAGTCCCAGTTCCACAGAATTGGCGTGGACGTTATAGTGATGGATGCCAGCAGAAGTTTCCTCATTGTTCTGTGGGAACACTTTATACTCAAGTTTCCCAGGTGTGTTAGATCAAAACATCTTTTGTTAAAGTTTTGTTCACTTCCTCCATTAGAGTCGGGGCCTGTCACGCTATGAGATAGACGATGTCAATATCCAAAGGTATGTCATGGTAAGAGTCGGCAGAAGACCGAATCTGGCAGTATCTAATATGTCTGACCTGAAAGAAACAAAGATAGAAGACACACAGGTGACAAATCATAGATTATCTGATTTAGTCGTCTGTCAACAGCTATTCCAACACAGAAAAACAAACAGCCGAGTTCCACAGAATAGGCGTGGGGGTTATAGTGGTGGATGCTGGTACTTGTTTGTTTATTTCTGTGTTATCACTTCTGCTTTTTACTGATCAGCAGCTTCACACATGACAGGAAACAGGACCAGACATGCAGCAAAGGGCCCCGGGCAGTTCCTGGATCCCCGGTGCCGGTTCAGCGAGGACAGAGCCTCTGAACTCGGGACGCGAGCTATAACAGCTGAGCTAATGGACGCCTGAGTTCAGCCATGATTTGATGCTGAAATAAACCCTCTTTGCTCAGAATAATGATTTGACCTCTGACACTTTAATTGACCCTCTGAGTGAATATGAAACCTTATAAAAGGATGATTTGTGTGAGTCTGTCTCGGCCTCTGGAGAAACTGTTTGGTCGGATGTATTTTTACACTACTTGTTTTTGAGTTTAACATCAGGAAACATCTTTTGTTTAACTTTTTTAAAAACTTCCTTGAATGAGTCATGTTCTTTCAGTTGAAATACACAGGTGAAAAAATCACATGTTAACTGATTTAGTTGTTAACTAACAACTATTCCAACACAGAAAAAACAAAGTGTGTGTGAAGGTCCTGCTGCTGTCAGACTGTAGAACCAGCACTGCTCCCAGCAGACCTCACTGTGCACTATGCTAATAGAAAACTCTCTTTTTTGCACCAACTGGACAATTTTCATACCAACATTTATTATTTATTAACAACAACACACTGTTTACAATTACACTGTAGTGTAAAATATTATGTATATACCATATAGAGTCTATGTCTTTTTCTTACCTTTTTATTATATTGTTTATTTTCACTTCTGCTTTTCCATTGAGGAAGTACCTTTCATACCACAAAGTGATTGTTATCATCTCTGCACGTATCTCGTGGGAGGAGTCAGCAGGATAAAGTATCTGACGGTATATAAGTGACCTCGCAGCCCCACTGATCATCACACTGCAGCCTCCAGCAGGAAGTCAGGAAGACTCTCACACAACTCAGCTGATCTACTCAACTTCACCAGGTGAGGACAACCTGAGACAGAAGATGTTAAATGATTTTTCCTGCTGAAAACAGTGTAGATGAAGTCTGTGTTCACTCGTTTAACATTTCTCAGCAGGTAGAAGAAATGGCCTCAGAGAAAAAGGCATCACCTTTCGCAGGTCGATCTTTCACTCCAGGAGAAGTCTTTGATGTGAAGAAAGATGAACTCAGCAAAAGTAAGTTTTGACCACTATATTTTCTAAAACTGTGTTATTAAATATATCTACCTGTCACAGCTTCCAGGACATCATCCTTGAGTGTCACCTGTTTAACATTATTCCACATGATTCATCACAAGTTCTGTGACTATAATGTAGTTGTGACCATTTATTAGAGAATAATTATTTTTATTTTATTTTAGTAGTTGCATGTAATATTGGTGGCTGATGAATGAGAAAACAGAATTGTTAGCATTGCGGAATTTCTGCCAAAAATTACATCCCTCCATCTGATTAATTGGCTCTAAATCAGTGAAAACACAATTTATTTGACAGTTAATTTGGAACTGAAGAACCTGAGCAGAGCGGAAAAGATGGTTGTGCTTTTTTTTGTTTTCTTTGGGGGATTAAAAAATAGACTGTACATATCTCTCCTCATACCATCAGAATGATAATTCTGATATTCTGATAATTAAATCAGAATAATAACACATTATGTTTTGATCTCCCAATCAGTTGCTACTGACATCATCCTGGATCCAGACACTGCAAACAATCAGCTCACGCTGTCTGAGGGGAACAAGAAGGCAACATATGGAGCATGGCAGACATATACTCCCCGCCCAGAGAGGTTTGATACATATCCTCAAGTGATGGCCAGAGAAGCTCTGCAAGGGAACAATTACTGGGAGGTGGAATGGAGTAATAGTCCTTAAGAATCTGTGTATGTAGGTGTTTCATATAGTAGTATTGACAGAAAAGGATCATCATCTGAGTTTGGAAATAACCCCAAGTCATGGGTTTTTGGCATATATGCTGATCCTTCGTCAAAGCCCGTAATGAGGGCTTGGCACTGTGGCAAAGTGTGGGAAGGTTCTCTTCCCTCTGATGGCTGCAAGAGAGTTGGGGTGGGTCTCGATTGGCATGGTGGCACTCTGTCCTTCTCCAAAGTCTCAGAGACCCAAAGGGCTAACCTCTACCGCTTTGAAACCAAGTTCACTGAGCCGGTGTACCCATGCTTCTGGGCTGGACAATGTGGCAGCTATGTGGCCTTGCGTCCAGTCAGCTAAGAGCAGTGACGATGATGTGGTGAATCCCTGATCTGCCAACAGGGATCTGGGTTCACATTGATAGAACAACCCAACACCACATTGTAGCTTGAGCACGCTTCACAAATTCATAAAATGCATTAAACCCCAGAGGGAGCAGGACACCTGATGTCAGAGAAGCTCCTGCGTATGTCATTGTGTCTGTACTGGCACCTGTTGATTCTCTGCACAGCCTTCTGCACCGCCAGATTAAACTTTACCTGCTTGATTCTTTCTATTATAATTCCTGATACGTATAGACGAGAACTTAAATCAATACATGAATAGAAACCTGCAGCACATGTTAAAAAAAGATGAATTGATTGTGTTTATGTGGATTATGTTGGATATCAGGTCGCTTGAGTGCATCTTGTTTGATTCAGCATTTGTCATGTTTCTTTAATTTTTCAGTAATCAGTTATTAACAACATTATAATCATTTTGTTTCTCTGGAGTTTGTACCTTTGATCTGATCTCGGGTTCAATCGATGTCTTTCTGTTGTCTGTTCGGAGGAGAAGCTTCACTGTTTGACTCCAGTTTGTTGGATTGTAAGCAACTGTTGATTGTAATGGAGCTGAATCGATGTCAGATTCATGTGAGATGTAAACACCTGTTGGACATGTTCACTCTCCTCATGAGCAGAAGACACTTTTCAATAAAATACAGACCCGAGTCTACCATCGCGTGATGTTTTATTTACTGTGTATCCTGAAGTTGACTGTACCAAAGGTTAGAAGCTTCATCATTTGAGACATTCTACAATACACTACTACAATAAAGTACACAAGTGCTCAGAGGACATGACGTAACTTTTCTTGCTCGCAGTGTCATAAGAACTCAGAGCTGTTGCTGTTATCAGTTGCTAAATGTTGACGTCATTCAACACTTAAAGTGGAAGCTAGTTAGCCCAGCTTGCTAATGTTAGCACTGATTCTCACCAGATACGACTTGCTTCCATGTTCTGGTAACACCGGCGGAGTAATGCACACTCAGCGTTCTGTTCATTCATATTTTACTATATATTGTGTTGCTTAAAATCTGTTTTTTTTGTATGTACATGTACACATGTATGTATATTGACTTTAGGTATTGCATGTATAATTATTTCTAAATGAAAATAATTGGATAGTTTTTCTAATTATTTAACCTCCTCTACTAATAAATCACATTTATCTATATTCAGATACAATAACTACTTGTCACCGCTATAAATGCAGCGACATAAACATACAGTGTAAGCACCAGCATTGGGTAATGTTACTTTTAGAAGTAACTCATTACAAGATTACTGCCTATAAACTGCATTATCTACTGAGAACAGTAACGTGGTAAAGATACCAAAAATTACAGTAAAACCTCTTCGGTTCCATTGTCCAGACAGCGCGTAGCCAACTGTACTAAACGTATCGACTCTGTCGCCATTTGGTTGCTTCTAAAGTAAAACCATGTCCCACTAAACATTAGACGTCTGATGGACGTGCAGATCATGTCTATATTGCGGACCTCTACACTTCGTGCAAACAAGGTCCCCTTTTTGGACATCTAATCATGACTGTATTTGGACGTCAATATGCAGTTTAATATTTGAACGTCGGGCTATGTCACTTTTTTGGACGTCTAAGACAGGTGCAGGGAATTAACGTGATGTATTATTATTATTATTATTATCATCATTATTATTATTATTAGCAGTAGTAGGTTGAGTAGTCTTAACTTAATTTTCAAGGAAAATTCTACTAACTTAAATATTTTGAGTTACTGTGACATTTTCTCCCTTTTTGAGTTAATTTAACTGATAATTTCGATTAATTTAAACTATTTTGCGGATTATAAATACCATTTCAATGTACAATTTCACTGTTATTATTTCTATTTTTTCAACATTAGTGCCAGGTCTGATGTCTGTAACATCAGTTAAGTTGGTGCGTATGATGAGGGCGAAAAAGTCCAACTGGTTTATATGAGCACTGTCTTTTTTGATTGTGAAGTGTGAACTAGAAAGACAATATATGAAGGAAGACAGAAGCAAGACTGGAGGAGCTCAGCATTAAAATTTTAATGAACCTGCCAAGTGGGTTGAGCAGTACTGTTTTTATTGACAGATAAATGGATAAATAATATCTCATCCCCACTCTGAAGCAGAAGGTGGCGCTACTGCACCTAATGCACCGCGTGCCACCTGCTTTGAAACCAAAACAACAGAAGAAGAAGTGTAGCTTTTGAACCCGTCAATTTGTTTACAATCGAGTCCGGCGAAAAATCAATATATAGAGCGGTTGGCATGGGCGTGGCTAGCCCTTTTTTTTTTTAGGGGTGCTTCAGAACCCCTAAAAAGAGGCTCAGCACCCCTAAAACTTAGAGTAAGAAACATTGTTATCCTAAATTTTTTGTTCATCTTTGACAAGGTTCAATAATGTCCAAAACGTACTCCGTAGTTTGTGGTTTAAAATGTATATGTTAAGGACGAAAATGAAAACACCCCCGCTTAGCAAATGGTATCATCCTCTTCTCACGCGCTACTTTTCCTCTGTACCTGCGCTGCTCCGCAGCCCGACCGTTGTCCAGCGCGACACACACACAGAGTGAGTATCCGTTTAGTTGTAGTGTTGTGAATCAACTAAGTAAGTTGCTCCACAGCTGTGTCTCACACTTCTTTCCTTTTACCTAAAGTTGTTCCGATTCCGATACCAAATCGGTGAGTACTGGTGTCTGGCACCGTTTACCAGTTAGCTCTGTTAGCCCGGTTAGCTCCGTTAGCCCGGTTAGCTCCGTTAGCGCCATTAGCGCAGCTACAGTCGAACTGGAGCGTCCGTTTATTAAACAAAAACAGCAGCGTGACAAATAAACTGCGTACCTGTGTAGTGCGTACGTGTGTCTCTGTTGTTAAAGTTCATCGTTACTTTGAGACTCATTTTAACACCGGGATTCATGTAAACGTGATGTCACGCGCGTCGTTTCTGGCCAGTCGTCATGGCAACATGAAGCCCTGCCAGTGGTGCGGCGTTTGGACCAGAGTGACAACAAACGTGTGGACATATCACTGTATACCAGCAGTATGTGTGAAAACACTCACTGTGGCTTTTTAAATGAATTGTTATTTATTCCTAGATTTATAGCTGTTATTTATCAAACTAGACAATAAACGAAAGTTAAATGTTTTTTCTTTTGCTGTATTCATCATGTTTTTACGGAGCCCCTAAAGGGACATGGATGGACTTTTTTTTTTTGCGAGATCTCGCAAAAGTATTGCGAGATCTCGCAAAGTATTGCGGGATCTCGCAAAAAGTATTGCGGGATCTCGCAATACTTTTTGCGAGATCTCGCAAAAGTTTTTTCTCCATTCAGTGAACCGGAAGTAAAACACGTAGCCTAAAATAAGAAGAAGAAGAAGAAGAAGGGGGAGGAGGAAGTAAAATAGACACAGCATGGAGGAGCCTACCCATCATCCGTGGGAGAAGTTTATTGATTTCTATTTCAGGATTGTACGGTAACAGAGCACGGATGATGTGTACGCTCCTCCATCATGTGTGTCTGTTTTACTTCCGGTTCACCGAAGTAGGACAGAACTTTGCGAGATCCCGCAATACTTTGCGAGATCTCGCAAAATTTGCGAGATCCCGCAATACTTTGCGAGATCTCGCAAAAAAAAAGTCCATCCATGTCCCTTTAGGGGCTCCGTATGTTTTACAGAGGCTTTGCAACAATAGTAATCTCATCACATTCATGCAGGCGTAGTAGTATATACTACACACACACACACACACATAGCAGGTCTATATAGGCTATTTATAACACACAGGTATGAGACGTGTGAAAGATAACTCCTTGCATTTCTCTCTCTCTCTCTGTTTGTGTGTGTGTGTGTGTGTGTGTGTGTGTGTGGCCTGCCAGTGACCAATGGACATGAAACAGTTCTTTAAAAGTAAAAAGACAGATTCAGGTGAGAGACTAGGGACGGTCCATAATGACCTCTGTCTTTTTTTCTTTTCTTCTGAACAGTGTTTAGCTAAAGTAACAGATAATATAAACCACCATGTTGTATCAAATTACTTATGTAGGCAATGGTCCCCTGCTTTTATTTTTATTTATAAATTATTTTTATTTCACTGACCTCAACTCTCCTGCCTACAATATATTTGTGTATGATTATCAGTGCCAAGGGAAAGAGAGAAAGATGGCGAAGGAGAAGGAGAAGGAGAAAGGGAGAGCATGCAGGAAGAACCAGGTGAGAAAACAACAACAATAAATGAACATATAGTGAATAGTGGCAAGCAAAACAGTAACTAAACAAAAAAACTAAAAACTGTAAACAATAAAGCTGGTGTTCTGGAAAGGTCTCAACATTTTTTTTTTTTAAATCTGGATTTTGGAGTTAGTTGAACCAATGTTAAAATGATAAAGTTATTTTTCAATAGACATAGTTTTTGTTTTTGTGTGAAAAAGGGTGGGTGGTGGCAGTGGGGCTCATTGGGTGCTCAGCACCCCTAAAGCTCTGACCCTAGAATCGCCCCTGGCGGTTGGTAACGTGATACACAGACGATGTTACGGGTGTGCATTTTACCACTTTGTTTGGTTTTTTTTTTCAAACTTAAATGAGGGTTATGCTGGCTGCTGTTTTGTTGGAATTGTAGCCTAGTAACTAGTATTTCTCAACTGAAATCAACATAACATGTTCGCAATAAAGATGGGGAAAAAAACAGTCGGGATTGGATTGTGATTTATTGTTAACCTGGCTGTAGTCTTGTGTCCAGAAGGTAGAAACCTGTTTCCTGTACCAGTTAATTTTACTGTAGCTTCATTTGACCCGAATTAGACGTGCAAAAATGACTTGGAAAAGACGCCGTTTAGACGTCTCTTTGCGCAGTGGGGCGCTGTGCAGAGACAGAAGCTTGCAGAAAGAGGAGGTCACGATGAGGTCATAATGAGGTCATAATGAGGTCAAGATGGGGTCATGCAGAGATATATTAACTTTTCTGGGAGAATAAATGTGTTACTTACAAAAAACATCAACGAGGATGCTGAGCTTTTAAGTTTCATGAATAAACATTAATCTAAACACCATCAAGCACATGATGTTTAGAAAAGTACTTGAGGAACATGCACACAAAGAGCCACAATTTGACAACCTCCATACTGTGAGGTGTGTGGCTGCAGGGCTGGGTCAACATAAGATGTCAGGTGGTGATTGGTCCAGACTTCCAGAGCCGGGCCTGATAGACCCACAAACAACGCTGCGCGTGATTCTCACTAGATGTGACTTTTTATAATAATACATTGCATTATTTAGATTGTACTTGATATTATGATCCCACTTCACTCAGGGAATATGAGGAACCTCATGACTGGTTAAAGTCTGAGTTTTTCTACTTCCTCGTCTCTCTCCTCTCCTTCTTGTGGTCCGTTGTCAGTCTTCTGGCTCTGACGGCTTCAGCAGTCCTGTAGACGTTACAGAGTATCCTGAAGGTCATGATGACGATCCTCAGCCTGCAGAGGAGGAAGAGCAGAGGGCTTCATGTCCAAACCGCTGAGTTATGGCCTTTCCAGTGAATCATGTTGCTGTCACACCCATTGCTTTTGTTCAAACATTCAATTTACTGTCATTTTTAATCTATTTAAACTTTGATATTTTAGTAATTTGCTTTATATCGTATCATATAGCTGGTTTTCACATAATGACAACCACCTGAATTATTCTGAAACGTGCTGCATGAGGAGACTAGAGGTGATGGAGGATTGACTGTCTGATAACAGCCATGAGTTCTGGAGGAGACCCGGTCCTGTAGGAGAATATGAAACCTTATAAAAGGATGATTTGTGTGAGTCTGTCTCGGCCTCTGGAGAAACTGTTTGGTAGGATGTATTTGTACACTACTTGTTTTTGAGTTTAACATCAGGAAACATCTTTCGGAGGTCCAAATAATGTCTGTGAAAAATACATAATAGGAAAATAAGATAAATATTTTTACTTTGGTTTGAAACTTCATGGCCTCAGGTAAATCCATAGATGCATATCTGCTAAATCTCTTACTGTGGCAGGTGTCAGATCTGTCTGTTGTTTAATCAGGGACTCATTCAAATGCTGCTAACTATTCAAGTGTTTGTTCCCAGAAATGCTGTTTTCATTAGAACGACTTCATACTCATATTTCCCAGCAGTGTGAGATTAAAGGTAACCAATTAACCTTCTGAAGGTGACATGTATGAATCAGTGAGCTGACATTAGTCTACATGATTGCTGTAATAAACAGAAAAAGATCTTTTGTTTCATTTTTTTAAAATCTTCCTTGAATGAGTAAAGTTCTTCCAGTTGAAAAACACGATGACAAATCACAGATTATCTGATTTAGTCTATTAAAAACTATTCCTACACAGAAAAACAAACAGCCCAGATTCACAGAATTGGCGTGGGGGTTATAGTGATGGATGCCAGTAAGAGTTTCTTCATTTCTGTGTTATAACTTCTGCTTTTTACTACAAATCAGCAGCTTCACAGATGACAGGAAACAGGGTCAGAGAGAGGAGGGCCGACATGCAGCAAAGGGTCCGAGGCAGTTCCTGGATCCCCGGTGCCGGTTCAGCGAGGACAGAGCCTCTGCACTCAGGACGCGAGCTATAACAGCTGAGCTAATGGACGCCTGAGTTCAGCCATGATTTGATGCTGAAATAAACCCTCTTTGCTCAGAATAATGATTTGACCTCTGACACTTTAATTGAGCCTCTGAGTGCTCAAACCTCTCTGATTATTCACAGGTTTACTTCACAACATCAGAGACCTTTAACGTGGCCTCGTCTCAGAGTTGAGAATGAAACAGAACCAAGAGCAGCTCTGCGGGCAGGTAATGATGAATAGGGTGATATTTGTACATGTAGAGGTGTGTAAGTGTGTACTGGTACAGACGTCTAACACATTAACTACAGTAAATCTTATTAGGCTGACTATATTTCCATTATCCCCACTGACTAGTGGTTGAAGTTGTTTGACTGGTCCTTCTGGCTCTGGAAAGTGACCTTTTGTTGTTCTCACATAGTTTTGGGTCCATATTTCACACAGTCCTAACATCTCATCAACCATTGTTTGTAAGTATGCCAACCAATATCCTTGTGGTTTTGTTTTCCTCACCTCTTCCCCCCTTGCACACTGATATTCTTACATTGATCATCAGAAAACCCTGAATACAGTTGTGTTGATTCATATATACAGTTATTTATCTACAAATATACAAACACATGAACTGCATCTTTTGAATCTGCGTCAGGGTGAAGGGTTCTAACGAGTCATTATAAAATAAGAAGTCAGAATTATGAGATAAAAAGTGATAAACATGATGAAAAGTTGAAATTGTTGAAGTAGGAAGTCCATATTTTATGAATCTGTAAATTAAAGGGTGAAACTGTTTTGAACAGTTTATGAACATCTGAATCCCCGGCAGCTCAGATGAGTGACATCAGGAGGATATCTGTGAGGCCCGGCAGTGTCGGGCCGAGCCGGAGTCCTCACATGTGAGCTTTGTTGAGAAATGTTGCAGGAACCCACCAAACATCCTGCGGTTCTGCTGATTTCTCATGAGAACCATGAGTACCACAGGTCCAAGTGTGTGAAGGAGAGGTATCGGTCCTGCTGCTGTCAGACTGTACAACCAGCACTGCTCTCAGTAGACCTGGTCATCTCCCACCTGGACTACTGCAACTCACTCTTGGCTGGACTTCCAGCCTCTGGGACTAAACCTTTGCAGCGTATCCAGAATGCGTCTCGTTTTCAATCTACCCAAATTCTCCCATGTGACCCCCCTCCTCCGTGACCTCCACTGGCTTCCTGTTGGAGCCAATTCAAGACGATGGTGCTGGCCTTCAAGGCCGTCAGTGGAACTGTACCTCCAAACACTGGTCAGACCACACGCCCCAGTGCGAGCTCTTCGCTCCACTACATCACCTGGCCGGCTGGTAAATGCCCTAAATGTAAATGTACATGTAGCCGAGGAAGCTAAGCTAAGAAAACTGTGTATGAAAACATCATGACTGAGAGAAACGGCGGCCCGCAGGAAAAGAAACACTGCTGTCACAAATTTACACAAGTGTGTTGAGTTCACCTCTTATAAGAAGATAATAAACGGGACATGTAGACGTCATGTTCGTGCGCTGAGCAGCAACATGCGTCTCTTCATTTCCTCTCCCCACATGTCACAAACAACAGCAGCTCTGAGGGGACACACCAGCAATCAATAAATCACATGTTCGGACAAATAATAGAAGAAAATCTGTAACTGTGGCTGTTTCAGGTCTCTGATAAGCCCATCCAATTTCAGGCCCTTTGGAAAGACTGGACTGATCACCTGTGTGTCTACCTGCGCACCTGAAAAAGCTGTTAGCAACTATTCAGACACAAGAAACAAACAGTCCCAGTTCTGCAGAACTGGCCTCTGACTTTGTAATGTCTTCATAGTGATGTATGGCTGTTGGTGTGTCATCATTTCTGTGGAAACACTTCTGCTTTTCCATTGAGGAAGTACCTTCCATACCATAAAGGGATTATTGTGATCTCTGCACATATCTTGTGGGAGGAGTCAGCAGGATAAAGTATCTGACGGTATATAAGTGACCTCGCAGCCCCACTGATCATCACACTGCAGCCTCCAGCAGGAAGTCAGGAAGACTCTCACACAACTCAGCTGATCTACTCAACTTCACCAGGTGAGGACAACCTGAGACAGAAGATGTTAAATGATTTTTCCTGCTGAAAACAGTGTAGATGAAGTCTGTGTTCACTCGTTTAACATTTCTCAGCAGGTAGAAGAAATGGCCTCAGAGAAAAAGGCATCACCTTTCGCAGGTCGATCTTTCACTCCAGGAGAAGTCTTTGATGTGAAGAAAGATGAACTCAGCAAAAGTAAGTTTTGACCACTACATTTTCTTAAACTGTGTTATTAAATATATCTGCCTGCTTCCAGGAAATCATTCTTGAGTGTCACCTGTTTAACATTATTCCAAATGATTCATCACAAGTTCTCTGTGACTATAATGTAGTTGTGACCATTTATCAGAGACCTGAAAATTATTTTTATCTTATTTTAGTGGTTGCATGAATTATTGGTGGCTGATCAATAAGACAACTGAATACGTGACGTGCCTCCATCTGAATTCAGATTCAGGCTCTAAATCAGTGAAAACACAATTTTTATTGACAGTTAATTTGGTACTGAAGAACCTGAGCAGAGCGGAAAAGATGGCTGTACTTTTTTTGTTGTACATATCTTTCCTCCTTTTATAATTAGATCTTAAATCGGAATAATAACACATTGTGTTTTGATCTCCCAATCAGTTGCTACTGACATCACCCTGGATCCAGACACTGCAAACAACCAGCTCACGCTGTCTGAGGACAACAAGAGGGCAACATATGGAGCATATCAGCCATACCCTCCCACACCCAGAGAGGTTTGATACACATCCTCAAGTGATGGCCAAAGATCCTCTGCAAGAGATCCAGTCACTGGGAGGTGGAATGGAGTGATACTCCTAAAGAATCTGTGTATGTAGGTGTTACATATCTTAGTATTGACAGAAAATCAGGGGACCATCATCTGAGTTTGGAAATAACCCCAAGTCATGGGTTTTTGGCATATATGCTGATCCTCTTCGTCAGAGCCCGTAATGAAGGCTTGGCACGATGGCTTAGTGTGGGAAGGTTCTCTTCCCTCTGGTGGCTGCAACAGAGTTGGGGTGCTTCTCGATTGGCATGGTGGCACTCTGTCCTTCTACAAAGTCTCAGGAAACCAAAGGGTTGCCCTCTACCGCTTTGACACCACAGTTCACTGAGCCGGTGTACCCATGCTTCAGGGCTGGAGAAAGTGGCAACTATGTGGACTTGAGTCCAGTCAGCTAAGAGCAGTGACGATGACGTGGTGAATCCCTGATCTGTTAACAGGGATCTGGGTTCACATTGATAGAACAACCCAACACCACATTGTAGCTTGAGCACGCTTCACAAATTCATAAAATGCATTAAACCCCAGAGGGAGCAGGACACCTGATGTCAGAGAAGCTCCTGCGTATGTCATTGTGTCTGTACTGGCACCTGTTGATTCTCTGCACAGCCTTCTGCACCGCCAGATTAAACTTTACCTGCTCGCCTGATACGTATAGACGAGAACTTAAATCAATACATGATGTCAACATCATTATGTTTGAATAGAAACCTGCAGCACATGTTAAAAAAAGATGAATTGATTGTGTTTATGTGGATTATGTTGGATATCAGGTCGCTTGAGTGCATCTTGTTTGATTCAGCATTTGTCATGTTTCTTTAATTTTTCAGTAATCAGTTATTAACAACATTATAATCATTTTGTTTCTCTGGAGTTTGTACCTTTGATCTGATCTCGGGTTCAATCGATGTCTTTCTGTTGTCTGTTCGGAGGAGAAGCTTCACTGTTTGACTCCAGTTTGTTGGATTGTGAGCAACTGTTGATTGTAATGGAGCTGAATCGATGTCAGATTCATGTGAGATGTAAACACCTGTTGGACATGTTCACTCTCCTCATGAGCAGAAGACACTTTTCAATAAAATACAGACCCGAGTCTACCATCGTGTGATGTTTTATTTGCTGTGTATCAGGGGCGTCACTAGGTTTTAAGGACCGGGGAGGCTTAGCCCCCAAGAGATGCACAGGATGTGAGCGAACGTAGCACAAAATTTCACAAACAGCTAACAAAGACTGTGAAATTAAAAACTAAAATACTTAATTACTTGAATTAAAGTAATATTAAGATACTCTTGAAAATATTTGGGTCAGGCTAATTTGGCTTTTATATATACATATATAGCCTATATATTGGCTTTCTCCACTTTCTAATCATTACTCTCCTCAATAAAAGCACAAGTTAAATAAGTATTATATGGTGCACTTTGACTGAAATGTTTCATATTTCATATTCATATTGAGATTCCAAGACTGTCTGCATCACAAATGACTCTATCCTGTGAAATCCTTTAGACTCACCTTTCCAGTAGAGGTCTCTCCCCTCTCACTCCCTGTGCTCCTCTGCTCTGACTCCTACAGGTCAATAGGGGTGGTGGAGTGATTATTATTATTAGTGTATTATTATTATTATCCACTGATGATAATCATACGTGAATGAGCTCAGCTCCTGTTTCAGGCTGTGCATCCATGCTTAAACTGAGAAACACAGCTGATGCTCCAGAAGGAAACCACCCCAAAGATAGTATATGGTAAAAAGAGTGCACACTTAACTCTATAAACAACCTGCAGGGCCTTCACAAAGCATTCAGACTAACTAGCTAGCTAAGAAGCAGCATTCTTTTAGAGCTGGAATGTAACTTTTGACCGCGAAACAACAAAGGTGAGACGTGCGCAGAGGTTGTCTGTAGTGTGCAAGCTAGGTTTTTATTTGTCAAACAGGGAGCACTTGGTTCATTCATTACATGGGACTTTCTGCTGTTAGCTGGAGGCTGGAGCTAACTAACTGTTACTACCAGCAGTGATGAATACTTACTTTCTTGAAAAACTTTTTTATATCCATTCTTCTTAATTCACGTTCTTCTCCTCATGCTGTTCTAGTCGCTCTGTGAGCTTCAAGGTACAAACACGCTGGACGTACCGAGTGCAAGCAAGGTCGCAGGGAAAACGTGGACTGGATTTTCAGTGATCCGGGCGTTCTCTATATGAACAAGTGGAATGGATTGGATAACGACGCACTGAAGGGGCTCTCTCGACCTTACACTATGAAGTGAAAGGAAACTGACAGATTTATTATCATATTTAAGTTAATAATGACAGGTTATATGATTATTCATTTAAACTCATATTCTGGCCACTTTATATTGAATTTGTCGGCACTTTTTTGTAAAAAAAAAAATATATATATATATTTTTCTTTTAAATAAAAACACCAAATTATTTAGGGGGGCTTAAGAATATTTTAGGGGGCTTCAGCCTAATAATGACACCACTGCTGTGTATCCTAAAGTTGACTGTACCAAAGGTTAGAAGCTTCATCATTTGAGACATTCACATGTTTCAGTTCATAGAATGATGATGGGACATAAATCATCAGAGGACATTGTACAGCTTTTATCTTTGGGGACACAGAGTAAAGAAATATCTGCTGAACTGATTATAGCATGAAGGCTAACTGCCGTCAGCTGCTGCATGTTGACATCCTTTAACATTTGGACGACCCATCCGGCTGTTGTGAGGTTATAAGCTCCATCATCAATAATATAAAAGCACATTTTAAAATATAACTGCTATAATACATTACACAAATGCTCAGAGGACATGATGTAACTTTTCTTGCTTGCAGTTTCATAAGAACTCAGAGGATTGTGATATTTGTTGGGCCTCCACATGTAATTTTAGATGAAGGCCGCTGTTATCAGTTGCTAAATGTTGACGTCATTCAACACTTAAAGTGGAAGCTAGTTAGCCCAGCTTGCTAATGTTAGCACTGATTCTCACTAGATACGACTTACTTTCATGTTCTGGTAACACCGGTGGAGTAATGCACACTCAGCGTTCTGTTTATCAATATTTTACTATATATTGTGTTGCTAAAAATCAGTTTTTTTTTTTTTTTTACTAATGTACACATGTATACTGACTTTAGGTATTGCATGTATAATTATTTCTAAATGAAAATGATTGGATAGTTTTTCTAACTATTTAACCTCCTCTACTAATAATCGTCTCTGTCGCCATTTAGTTGCTTCTAAAGTAAAACCATGTCCCACTAAACATTAGACGTCTGATGGACGTGCAGATCATGTCTATATTGCGGACCTCTACACTACGTGCAAACAAGGTCCCCTTTTTGGACGTCTAATCATGACCGTATTTGGACGTCAATATGCAGTTTAATATTTGAACATCGGGGTATGTCACTTTTTTGGACGTCTAAGACAGGTGCAGGGAATTAACATGATGTATTATTATTATTATTATTATTATTATTATTATTATTATTATTAGCAGTAGTAGGTTGAGTAATCTAAACTTAATTTTCAAGGAAAATTCTAAACTTAAATATTTTGAGTTACTGTGACATTTTCTCCCTTTTTGAGTTAATTTAACTGATAATTTTGATTAATTTAAACAATTTTGCGGATTATAAATACCATTTCAATGTACAATTTCACTGTTATTATTTCTATTTTTTCAACATTAGTGCCAGGTCTGATGTCTGTAACATCAGTTAAGTTGGTGCGTATGATGAGGGCGAAAAAGTCCAACTGGTTTATAAGAGCACTGTCTTTTTTGATTGTGAAGTGTGAACTAGAAAGACAATATATGAAGGAAGACAGTAGCAAGACTGTCTGGAGCTCAGCATTAAAATTCTAATGAACCTGCCAAGTGGGTTGAGCAGTACTGTTTTTATTGACAGATAAATGGATAAATAATATCTCATCCCCACTCTGAAGCAGAAGGTGGCGCTAGTGCACCTAATGCACCGCGTGCCACCTGCTTTGAAACCAAAACAACAGAAGAAGAAGTGTAGCTTTTGAACGCGTCAATTTGTTTACAACGAGTCCGGCGAAAAATCAATACATAGAGCGGTTGGCATGGGCGTGGCTAGCCCTTTTTTTTTTAGGGGTGCTTCAGAACCCCTAAAAAGAGGCTCAGCACCCCTAAAACTTAGAGTAAGAAACATTGTTATCCTAAATTTTTTGTTCATCTTTGACAAGGTTCAATAATGTCCAAAACATACTCCGTAGTTTGTGGTTTAAAATGTATATGTTAAGGACGAAAATGAAAACACCCCCGCTTAGCAAATGGTATCATCCTCTTCTCACGCGCTCCTTCTTCTCTGTACCTGCACCGCTCGCAGCCCGACCGTTGTCCAGCACCACACACACACAGAGTGAGTATCCGTTTAGTTGTAGTGTTGTGAATCAACTAAGTAAGTTGCTCCACAGCTGTGTCTCACACTTCTTTCCTTTTACCTAAAGTTGTTCCGATTCCGATACCAAATCGGTGAGTACTGGTGTCCGGCACCGTTTACCAGTTAGCTCTGTTAGCCCGGTTAGCTCCGTTAGCGCCATTAGCGCAGCTACAGTCGAACTGGAGCGTCCGTTTATTAAACAAAAACAGCAGCGTGACAAATAAACTGCGTACCTATGTAGTGCGTACGTGTGTCTCTGTTGTTAAAGTTTATCGTTACTTTGAGACTCATTTTAACACCGGGATTCATGTAAACGTGACGTCACGCGCGTCGTTTCTGGTCAGTCGTCATGGCAACATGAAGCCCTGCCAGTGGTGCGGCGTTTGGACCAGAGTGACAACAAACGTGTGGACATATCACTGTATACCAGCAGTATGTGTGAAAACACTCACTGTGGCTTTTTAAATGAATTGTTATTTATTCCTAGATTTATAGCTGTTATTTATCAAACTAGACAATAAACGAAAGTTAAATGTTTTTTTCTTTTGCTGTATTCATCATGTTTTACAGAGGCTTTGCAACAATAATAATCTCATCACATTCATGCAGGCGTAGTAGTATATACTACACACACACACACACACACACACACACACACACACACACAGCAGGTCTATATAGGCTATTTATAACACACAGGTATGAGACGTGTGAAAGATAACTCCTTTCATTTCTCTCTCTCTCTCTCTGTTTGTGTGTGTGTGTGTGTGTGTGGCCTGCCAGTGACCAATGGACATGAAACAGTTCTTTAAAAGTAAAAGGACAGATTCAGGTGAGAGACTAGGGACGGTCCATAATGACCTCTGTCGTTTTTTCTTTTCTTCTGAACAGTGTTTAGCTAAAGTAACAAATAATATAAACCACCATGTTGTATCAAATTACTTATGTAGGCAATGGTCCCCTGCTTTTATTTTTATTTATAAATTATTTTTATTTCACTGACCTCAACTCTCCTGCCTACAATATATTTGTGTATGATTATCAGTGCCAAGGGAAAGAGAGAAAGATGGCGAAGGAGAAGGAGAAGGAGAAAGGGAGAGCATGCAGGAAGAACCAGGTGAGAAAACAACAACAATAAATTAACATATAGTGAATAGTGGCAAGCAAAACAGTAACTAAACAAAAAAACTAAAAACTGTAAACAATAAAGCTGGTGTTCTGGAAAGGTCTCAACATTTTTTTTTTTTAAATCTGGATTTTGGAGTTAGTTGAACCAATGTTAAAATGATAAAGTTATTTTTCAATAGACATAGTTTTTGTTTTTGTGTGAAAAAAGGGTGGGTGGTGGCAGTGGGGCTCATTGGGTGCTCAGCACCCCTAAAGCTCTGACCCTAGAATCGCCCCTGGCGGTTGGTAACGTGATACACAGACGATGTTACGAGTGTGCATTTTACCACTTTGTTTGTTTTTTTTTTTCAAACTTAAATGAGGATTATGCTGGCTGCTGTTTTGTTGGAATTGTAGCCTAGTAACTAGTATTTCTCAACTGAAATCAACATAACATGTTCGCAATAAAGATGGGGAAAAAACCAGTCGGGATTGGATTGTGATTTATTGTTGACCTGGCTGTAGTCTTGTGTCCAGAAGGTAGAAACCTGTTTCCTGTACCAGTTAATTTTACTGTAGCTTCATTTGACCCGAATTAGACGTGCAAAAATGACTTGGAAAAGACGTCGTTTAGACGTCTCTTTGCGCAGTGGGGCGCTGTGCAGAGACAGAAGCTTGCAGAAAGAGGAGGTCACGATGAGGTCATAATGAGGTCAAGATGGGGTCATGCAGAGATATATTAACTTTTCTGGGAGAATAAATGTGTTACTTACAAAAAACATCAACGAGGATGCTGAGCTTTTAAGTTTCATGAATAAACATTAATCTA
Source organism: Lagodon rhomboides (assembly GCA_039737535.1). Classification (NCBI taxonomy): domain Eukaryota; kingdom Metazoa; phylum Chordata; class Actinopteri; order Spariformes; family Sparidae; genus Lagodon; species Lagodon rhomboides. The sequence goes on along the minus strand of JBBNBP010001607.1, from coordinate 1,186 downwards.
AACACCATCAAGCACATGATGTTTAGAAAAGTACTTGAGGAACATGCACACAAAGAGCCACAATTTGACAACCTCCATACTGTGAGCTGAGGTGTGTGGCTGCAGGGCTGGGTCAACATAAGATGTCAGGTGGTGATTGGTCCAGACTTCCAGAGCCGGGCCTGATAGACCCACAAACAACGCTGCGCCTGATTCTCACTAGATGTGACTTTTTATAATAATACATTGCATTATTTAGATTGTACTTGATATTATGATCCCACTTCACTCAGGGAATATGAAGAACCTCATGACTGGTTAAAGTCTGAGTTTTTCTACTTCCTCCTCTCTCTCCTCTCCTTCTTGTGGTCCGTTGTCAGTCTTCTGGCTCTGACGGCTTCAGCAGTCCTGTAGACGTTACAGAGTATCCTGAAGGTCATGATGACGATCCTCAGCCTGCAGAGGAGGAAGAGCAGAGGGCTTCATGTCCAAACCGCTGAGTTATGGCCTTTCCAGTGAATCATGTGGCTGTCACACCCATTGCTTTTGTTCAAACATTCAATTTACTGTCATTTTTAATCTATTTAAACTTTGATATTTTAGTAATTTGCTTTATATCATATCATATAGCTGGTTTTCACATAATGACAACCACCTGAATTATTCTGAAACGTGCTGCATGAGGAGACTAGAGGTGATGGAGGATTGACTGTCTGATAACAGCCATCAGTTCTGGAGGAGACCCGGTCCTGTAGGAGAATATGAAACCTTATAAAATGATGATTTGTGTGAGTCTGTCTCGGCCTCTGGAGAAACTGTTTAGTAGGATGTATTTGTACACTACTTGTTTTTGAGTTTAACATCAGGAAACATCTTTCGGAGGTCCAAATAATGTCTGTGAAAAATACATAATAGGAAAATAAGATAAATATTTTTACTTTGGTTTGAAACTTCATGGCCTCAGGTAAATCCATAGATGCATATCTGCTAAATCTCTTACTGTGGCAGGTGTCAGATCTGTCTGTTGTTTAATCAGGGACTCATTCAAATGCTGCTAACTATTCAAGTGTTTGTTCCCAGAAATGGTGTTTTCATTGGAACGACTTCATACTCATATTTCCCAGCAGTGTGAGATTAAAGGTAACCAATTAACCTTCTGAAGGTGACATGTATGAATCAGTGAGCTGACATTAGTCTACATGATTGC
>JBBNBP010001606.1:0-12242 GCA_039737535.1 Lagodon rhomboides | reverse complement strand
TTCCTTTTTGTTTTTTGACCTTTGATTTGTGCTGACCTTAGAAAAGGAATCTTTTGTCATGTGAACTCATTTCTGTACTTTTTCTTTCAACTGTTTGTGATTTAAACCAAAAAAAATATAAAAGCTCAATAAAACTGGAGTGTATTATGTACATTCCAACCAAAGCTCCTGACTTGGCTTCTTTTTGAGGTGGTCTGATCTGGTCGTCCTCAGGTAAAGAGATCCTCGAGTCTCTGTGAAAGGCTGACACATACAGAACAGAGATACATACATACATCATGCAGAAAGATGTGTTAAATATAAGGAAAGAAATTGCTAAAGCTAATAAGATTCATATTCTATTTGATGGTGTTAAATCTGACTGGTTACTTCACTGGGTTTGTTCTGGTGTTGTGATTGTGAAGGTTACACTTTATTAGAGATACTTTCATTGTTTATGCATTTGAGTAGAAGTTAATCCGACCTTTTAATTAATTGTTCAGGTTTTTCAGGGATCTTGAAGTTTCCCCATTGAAAAAAACAGACCTCACAGTTTATAGAGTTCAGTTCCTCCAGTCTGACCTTTTAAAATGAGTCATTCTGAGCGTACAGTAAATCCCTCACCACCTATACTGCATACTCTGCTGTTAACCCGACACACTGACATAAAAAGGTCCTGAAACATGTGACACAACAACAGCTGATATATACGTATATATATGCTTTTCTTAAAGCAGCCGTACAAGAGTTCTGTCAGCTTGGTGGATGAAACATAAGTCCCAGATTCTACTGTAGTCGTTTCACTTTTAGCAACGGCTTAAACGTTCTTCAAATTTAACCACAAAATTAATTTATTGGTCAAAAACTATTAAACATTGTACATATATACACATTTATATTTCATATTGGAGTGTTTTCAGCATCGCTGTTGTCATGATATGTTTTTGGGGGGATTATTTCTTAATTTAGTTATTAATTAGTTTTAATTAAACTTGTTTCAGTCACTCACATACAACAAATCAGCACCACGTTTATTTTGGTGTCTTAATATGAACTTGTTCACAATTTGTTCATATGACTTCTGATCTCGATGATTCTTGATTTATGAGGTACTGGAAATATTAATTTGACTTTATCTCCATCGGTACAAGTTGGAGACGAAGGCGGAAGTATGTCGGAGTGAATCATCTCACTTCACACAAACCTTCATCCTGACGTGAACCGGATGTAGAACCATCCAGAACCAGGTCACTGGAGCGATCAACAACGTGCACACATGTGTTTAACAGAGTCACAGAGAACAGGTTCGACTTTTCTCTTTTACTCTCTTTATACATTTATTATTATTAGGATATTGATTCTGTGTGTTGGGTAGTGATGGTGAGATGAAGCTTCATGAAGCATTGAAGCTTTCCATCCAATCAGTTCACTCATGGGCCGAAGCCTCATGGTGCTTCATTTGCTCTACTGTGCCATCAAGTGGACAATAAATGTAAAACAGGCAGAGTGATTCTAATGACACCATGGCTTTGGTGCGTGAAGCTTTGAATTGAATTGTGCTTAAATGATAATGCCAAGAATCAAAGAATATACTCATTAATATAGTGTCTGTTTCCTGATAGAGTGATGGCAGGGACAGAGGGAACGTTGAACAAATTGGGGAGAGGGTTGTGATGTGAATGTGCTTGTGTTACTAGGGACAAAATGTGACATGTACAATGGGGATGTTTTATTCATTTTTATTCAAAAACAACAACGTCTCCACTGTGCTGGGCCTCAGGCGGTTTCTATTTTTGATAGGATTTCTCCTGCTTTCGTAAATACCCTTTCACAGGGTACAGATGAAGCTGGAGTCCACAGAAACACATCAGCAAGTTTGTACAAGTTCAGATATACTTGTTTCTGTTGTTCCCAATACTCAAGGGGCTTCTCCAGTCTCTCAATGTTCGGTTCACCCAGGTACGTTTGGACCTCCACTGTTGTGTCTGCAGTGACATTTAAGGTCCTCGTCTGCAGGACTGTGGCGTCCAACTGATGCCAGTTTGCTACCGAGGATAGAGAAACAGGCTATAAGTGACTAAATAGGCCTACAGTAACACAATTAGAATGTATCTATTACCTTGAGTCCCAGGCTGAGAAGCTTCTGATGTGTGCGGCTGAGGAGGAGGAGGAGGAGGAGGAGGAGGAGGAGGAGGAGGAGGAGGAGGAGGAGGTGGAGGAGGAGCAGGAGGAGGAGGAGGAGGTGGAGGACGCACTGTTTCAGATAACAGCTGCACATTCAAAAGTGAGTCTCTTCTCTGCATCTGCAGCTTTTTGGAGCTAAAGAAGTTGATCTTCTTAAACCTCGGATCGAGCAGTGTCGTCAGCGACATGATGCTCATTGATTGCATTGTATAGTTTCTCCTTTAATTGCCTCCTCAGACTCTCAGCCAGAGTGCTGTGCCCTCAGGAGTTTGGACAGTTCCTCCTCCAGTGCATGGTGTAGCACTGATAACAGGGGAATGACTTTTGATCCCGACACTCTCTTCTCCTCTGACAGCTCGACTGTGGCATCATTGAACGGGACAGCACTTTTAGAGATCCTGCTATAATGTCAGACTGTTCTGATATGAGTGGGGCAATGTCAGTAGGTGGACCTGCCAAAGCTGCTCCTACAGGTTCCCTTAGGTCATATACACGTTGGAGCATATGGTAAGTGCTGTCCAGCGTGGTTCCACTTCTTGTATGAGCTTCAGTGATGGCCGGCCCATCTGCTCCTGCACCTGTCAGCCTCTCCTATAACATTAGCCAACAAAAAGTGATTTATTCAAATGTCCCTGCAGCAGCAACTTAAACAAAACAGCATCATTTAGAATATTGCTGTGAAATAAAGGAACTCACCTTTGCAGTCATAGATAACTGAAAGATGCCAAGAAGTCCTACTTTAGGTGTTTTACAGCGATGACATGATATGAAGCAAATTGCTAAAATATTAAAGTTTAACTCGATTTGAATGACAAATAAATTTTATGTTTGCACAAAAGCAAGTGGTGTGAAAGCAACACGATTCACTGGAAAGGCCATAACTTGTTACGATATTAAGAGGAGAAATAAGTGAATAGACATGGTGAATAAAAGAATAAACCACCAAATGGCCACTATCATTCGTCTATCGTTCGTCTATCGTTCGTCTATCGTTCGTCTATCGTTCGTCTATCATTCGTCCCTGAAGGAGATTTTCAACCTACAAATAACTTTGACTCTGTAGAACTGTTCACCCTGACGCAGATTCAAAAGATGCAGTTCATGTGTTTGTATATTTGTATGTAAATAACTGTATATATGAATCAGTACAACTGTATTCAGGGTTTTCTGATGATCAATGAGCCTTTTAACATGACAAACCTGATTAGCTAACACAGCGAGCCATCGGATGACAGGAGAAGTGTCTCTGAACTCGTACTGAGATATTCCACTGAAATCAGCTTTTCAAAATAAAATAGTCATTTATCACATTAACAGTGTCTGAACTGTATCTCTGATCAATTTAATAAATCGTGCTTTTATTTAAAAAAATAAGGACATTTCTCAGTGAACCCACACTTTTGAGCAGCAGTACATTTCTAAGTAATCAATTACTGTAAGAACTTCACCATAATTTGTTTAAAAAAATAACCTTATAAAGAAAATCGCTGATGCAGTCGCACTGTTGCAACATGCTGATCTGTGATTCACACAGTAAAGATCAGTGTTCAAGGGGGGAAGAGGTGAGGAAAACAAAACCACAAGGATATTGGTCGGCATACTTGCAAACAATGGTTGATGAGATGTTAGGACTGTGTGAAATATGGACCCAAAACTATGTAAGACAACAAAAGGTCACTTTCCAGAGCCAGAAGGACCAGTCCAACAACTTCAACCACTAGTCAGTGGGGATAATGGAAATATAGTCAGCCTGATAAGGTTTACTGTAGTTAATGTGTTAGACGTCTGTACCAGTACACACTTACACACCTCTACATGTACAAATATCACCCTATTCATCATTATGGTGCCATAATAAGAGGTGGTGCTTGTGTTATTCCACACACAAGTGTTTCCACAGAACACATCACTATAAAGACTTTACAAAGTCCAATTCTGTAGAACTGGGACTCTTTGGTTTTCTGTGTTTGAAAAGTTGTTGATTAACTGTTAAATCAGATAACCTATGTATGTACATCTGTAAAGAACATGGATAACTGAAAGAGCTTTACTCCTGCCAGGAAGTTTCAAAATGATTTAGGTGGTTAACAGCAATGACATAATATAAAGCAAACTACTAAAATATTAAAGTTTAACTCGATTGGAATGACAGTAAATTGAATGTTTGAACAAAAGCAATGGGTGTGACAGCAACATGATTCACTGGAAAGGCCATAACTCAGTGGTTTGGACATGAAGCCCTCTGCTCTTCCTCCTCTGCAGGCTGAGGATCGTCATCATGACCTTCAGGAGACTCTGTAACGTCTACAGGACTGCTGAAGCCGGCAGAGCCAGAAGACTGACAACGGACCACAAGAAGGAGAGGAGAGAGACGAGGAAGTAGAAAAAGTGTTCAATTAACTGAAATTCAGTAAGTTTATGTACATCAATGTTTTCACGTTCATCAGATTAATGTTTGCCCAAAAAACAGAATTTAACCAGTAGTGCAGGTTCCTCATATTCCCTGAGTGACATGGGAACATAATATCAAATACAATCTATAGTAATACATATAAATAATGCTTTGTATTACTGTAACAAGTCATATCTAGTGAGAATCAGGTGCAGCATTGTGGTTGGGTCTATCAGGCCCGGCTCTGGAAGTCTGGACCAATCACCACCTGACATCATATGTGGACCCAGCCCTGCAGCCACACACCTCACAGTATGGAGGTTGTCACCATCTGCTTTCACAGAAACAACATAAGTCATTCATTGACTTCTAGACTGTAAAAGATAATAATTTATCACTTTGTGTACGTAACTTGACCCACTCAATGTGTAAGGACAAGGAAATAACTCATTCTCTGATTGGTACAGAACCTAAAGCACTCTGACTTTGATTAAAGGTCCTCCTCGGCTCAGAAGCGTTAAATAAAAGGACAAAAACAAACATGTTGACAAGGAAAGAGGGAAAAAAGTGAACAGACATGGTGAACAAAAGAATAAACAACCAAATGGCCACTATCGTTCCTCACTGAAGGAGATTTTCAGCCTACAAATAACTTTAAATGTCCTGCAGCCGTGATTCAGCGCTGGCAGGGAACACTATCCATCATGTTAAAGGTGAAGACGCTGGAGCGGCGGACGATGGAGTCCACACAGTAAGAAGAGCAGGACTGAAGACTGTCCTCCTCAACTCAGGGAAGAAGTCTTTGATATTCTGCTCGATCTCTTTCAGTGTCTCTCTGCTGCATCCCAGATGCATTCACACTGTTGCATGCATCATGCTGATCTGTGATTCACACAGTAAAGGTCAGTGTTCAAGGGGGGAAGAGGTGAGGAAAACAAAACCACAAGGATATTGGTTGGCATACTTGCAAACAATGGTTGATGAGATGTTAGGACTGTGTGAAATATGGACACAAAACTATGTAAGAAAAAACAAAAGGTCACTTTCCAGAGCCAGAAGGACCAGTCAAACAACGTCAACCACTAGTCAGTGGGGATAATGGAAATATAGTCAGCCTGATAAGGTTTACTGTAGTTAATGTGTTAGACGTCTGTACCAGTACACACTTACACACCTCTACATGTACAAATATCACCCTATTCATCATTATCTGCCCGCAGAGCTGCTCTTGGTTCTGTTTCATTCTCAACTCTGAGACGAGGCCACGTTAAAGGTCTCTGATGTTGTGAAGTAAACCTGTGAATAATCAGAGAGGTTTGAGCACTCAGAGGCTCAATTAAAGTGTCAGAGGTCAAATCATTATTCTGAGCAAAGAGGGTTTATTTCAGCATCAAAGGTTTCTAGGTGCATGGAAAACACTACTTGGACAGTACTTTGGTGCAGAGGTGGTGCCAGTGGAATAACACAAGTGTTTCCATAGAACACATCACGATAAAGACGTTACAAAGTCCAATTCTGTGGAACTGGGACTTTTTTTGTGTGTTTCAAAAGTTGTTGATTAACTGTTAAATCAGATAAGCTATGAATTTACATCTGTGAAGAACATAGATAACTGAAAGAGCTTTACTCATGCCAGGAAGTCACACATAACTTTAGTGGTTCAAACGTTCAAACTTCTAGCAGGCCAACTTCCTCATTAGTCACCATGCATTACTGGTCCTGTTTGTTGGCTCAATAATGCTCTCTGCACATTATAAAAAACAGAGAGGGAACCCTGTTCTATCACTCTACCTCACTCTAAAGTAAAAATGTAAAAGTATTTACATTTATGCTAGTGGGTGGGAATATTGTCTTTTTCCACTTTAAGAACTCGTCCTGAACACCCGTCTGTACTTACAGTTACAGGAGAGACAGAACCTCTGAAGTATTATGATAGTATTACATGTTTATAAAGTCACTTATTTTATTTTCAAAAGAACACTTGTTGGATTCCTCTGCATACCGTTAGAGAGCTCACGTCTGTCCAGAGGAGAGACACAAAGTCTTGATTTGTCACCAATGATTGAATTTTTGCAGCTGTTTCAAAATGAGACTCCAGGCCCCAAGATAATGACGCTCAGTGGGTGAGTGTGTGCCATTTAATGGACGGGCCTTTTACCTGTCAAACCTTCCCCAGCCATAGAACTGATATGTGCAATAATCTAGTGAAACAATACTTCCCTCTCAACACTGGTGTCTCTCCACAGTTTTTCTGATCATTGAGCGCTGTAGAAACTGGACGGTTGAGTTGAGATTGTTTTTGTCTCAGTGTGAATATCAGGTTAAATTCTGTTCTGTTCTGTTCTGTCACTGACGACAGCATGTCCAAACGAGCGGCTGTTTGAGAGAGATTTTTTTTTTTAAAGTTCAGTCGAGTTCGGAGCCTCAGTTGAGAGTCGAGTCTGAATCTGCATGTGCAACATCATGATAGAATACAGCCGAGTGTGATCTTAAACGATGGAGACGGTCCATGTTGAGAGGATGGATACTAAAGTTGAAAAGTCAAATGTTTCAGTCAAATGTTGGGAAATAATCGCCAATGTTATCAGTTTCAGGCCAACACATACAGTTAACAGTTATCTGGACACACTGACTATTTTGAATCACTCAAGCTGATACGTATGTATAAATATTTGTATATTTTATTTCTACTTGCACTTTTGATTCTTAGTTACATTTCATATCAGATATTTTATAGTTGTTTTTGTTTCCTGCTCCTGCTACTGTGTTTCTCTGATCCTGTCATGGATCTGAAAGTTCTCATTTTCAATGATGTGACCATAAATATGTCAACTGAACTTGTTCATTTGTTGGTTCATGATGTCAGCGAGCTGCAGCTGCAGTGTCATTAGTGTGAATATTCAAATCTTCTTTATCATCATTCCCATTATTCCTGATGACTGAAGTGAACTTGCCAGTGTCGGGTGAAGTGGCAGCCGGATGTGTTCAGCATTCATATCAGATCCAAAACCACACGAAGGCCTTCTTGAATGTTACGTCGGCCTGTTTCACACAGATACTGTAAAAATATTCCATCAACAAATAGTAAAAATAATATGTGAACTGTGTTAGATTAAGGGCTGCCCAGTGTCTGTCCTCGTCCTCCACAGCGACCTGTAGGATGTACATCAGCCTTCTTTAATGCTGAATTACATTTCTATAGACATACAGCAGGACCTGTTATCATTCCATGTTGTCTGAGTGTGATGTGCACTTCTACACATGTTATCCAGAGTGGATACTTAAAGTCAATCGTGTGCCACCAGCACCAGGCTCTGTCAGAGGCACAGAGTCGGTGTGGTGGTACTGAAGCATGAGGATTTGATTTCTAACAGGGAAAGGCCTGTGGCTGACACAAATACACTTTGATTGATCATTAACATGGCAGTCATTTTTTCTGGTTAGTTCTGATTGTAGCAGACAGGAATCAAGTGTAGTTTATTTAACTTGACTCTCCACATTTACCAACAAAACAAACAGAATGAGGGTTACAGGGCTGCGAAGTTTGTTACAGCGTCACTCTTATTATTTAAATGATCACTTTTTATTTGAGACTGTTTTATTGTTTTGACAATGATAAAACACACAAAGTTGTGTTCAATAAAAGTCTGGCAGAAGTGAGGGAAGGGAAGTTATTTGTCTCTTTGTTTCTTTAAAGAACAACGTTATCACCTGACTACAGGTCTCAGTCCTGAAGGCAGTGACCTGAATAAATAATATGTTAAGGTGTGTCATGGGAGGAGTCAGTGGAAGAGAGTATCTTACAGTATATAAGCTGAATCAGAATTCATCAGACAAGCAGCTCCAGTTGGAAGTCAAGAAGACTCACTCAGGACTCAGCTGATCTGCACAACTTCACCAGGTGAGAACAAACTGGGCCGATGGGTGACAGACACAGATATGTGTTTAGACTTCTTCTGAACTCCAGTCTGTGTTACAGAGTGGAACATTAATGTCACGTCTCTTTACATACACTGCATGTGTCACTAACAAATGGGCTGCAGATGTCTGGGCTGCACCCAGGGATCCAGATCAGAGCTTTGCAGGGTCTCTAACAGAACCTAAGCTTACAAACGTTAGGATAATAGTGGAACAGGTACGTTCTGTGAGAGAGAGAAGAGTATATACCTATATCAGTGGAGCAAACAGAACCTACACTTTATTACACAAATAAAGAAATGTATTTGTGTAAAATGTTTGCTGAATGAACAAGTAAGCCGAAATAAAGAAGAATGTGTTGCAGACAGCGTTTCACAAAGTTTATACAGATCCTTCTAATCAACAAGTCTTAAATTTGAGCGTTTTTTTATGTTTACTGGATTTGTATAATTTGACATGTTTGCTGTGGATGTGTTCATAAATCTGGTGTAAATGCTGAAATCAGTAGAAACAGTGTGTTCAAAGAGCTGCTGGGAGGTAAGACTCACCTCAGACACAGAAGCAGCCAGGATGCACTTTAAACACGAAAAACACACAGTTTTTACAACAATGCTGCGACAAACCGACACTTTTTCCAAGTGAGGAACAATCTTAATGTAGTGCATTTAATGCTGAATTTACAAGAAGGGACCAACGATTTAAAATTTGCCAAAGACGTTTCACAATGTTTGTTAAGTTTCTCCTCATTATGCAACAACTCTCTTAAAATCCCTCGATTTGTAAGGGAGTCTGGGATATTGCTGTTACTAGTGACTTCACTTGTATATGTGGTTAATGTCTATGACCTTCACACACACTCAGCAGCCCGCTGCCTCCAACAATCGTGTCAAGTAGATCACAACAGTTAATTGTTTTAAATAAGAAAAGGTGTGACAGTGACCACACCACGTTTCTTTAACCCATTTATATCTTTAATGTAAACATTTCTCATTACATTGAAAAATGCATTATTTGTGATTAAAATACTGGTTGTTGGTAATTTATTAGTGACCCCCACATATGTGTCATTGTACTATTTGCTCCTGAGTAACTTGAATCGTGGGTGCACCTGGTTTTACATCAGAATAAGAGATGAGACTTTATTGATCCCTCAGCACAGAAATTCAGGCGTAATAGCAGCTGACAGATACTGAAACAAGATAACAGCAAAGATAGAATACACAACAGAATAATAGAAATGTAGAATAACATACTACTATAAATAAAAAAGACTGTATATACATATATATACATATTCACCTCTCACATATGAATGTGACCACGGTGGACAGTTGCACTTGGAGTCAAACAGAGTTGTTGATGGGACAGATGGTTGTTGTATGGCGGGGCAGAGGGTCCAGCAGCCGAGGATCACATCTCCGTCCCTCAGCGAAGACGGGCGCCTGTTTACCTGCTCCAGGTCCGGCTCACCTGGCTCCTGAAGGGAATGTGAGAAGACGCTCTGACTGGTTTAATTTATGTTCCGCCCAAAACACACCCACGACTAATTACTAAATGACGAGCAAAATGGAGTTGGACACGCCCTAAACGCTCTACCACCATGTGCTGTAGACCGTTTAAACAGGGCCCTTTGACTTGCTGTAGCTTTCTGCTGCCTCAAGATACAATCTGCCATCAGTGCACCTGATCACACCTCACTTAAAGTCCAACACGTCACAAGTACATTTGCTTTTTAAACAACGTGGGCACTGGGTGTGAAAATGACGACTGAGTCGGGCTGAAACTGAGACTTGCTTTGCACCAAGTGTAAGGTGGAGCCCTATAACAGTGATTGTTGTTGGAATATAGAGCTATTTAACACTGATTTTAATAAAAACCATATCACAGCAGCTCTAAGTGTAACTGAAGTCCTGAAGGTTGTGGTGTCTCTTGAACAGATTGAAGAAAATGACCTCAGCAGTCATGAACATCGCTGCCCTGGGTCGACCTTTCACCCTAGGAATGCTCTATGATGCTCGCAAAGATGAACTGATCCCAGGTAAGTCTTGACATTGACACATAAACTAATATTATATTTAACAGTACTGCATATAGTATATCTATAAATAGGTTCAGGAAATGTCCAAGCTGCTCTGGTCCCTGGCCCACAAATCTAGTTCTGCAGATTTACTCAGTCATGTTTGTTTGGATGCCAACAAATGTCACATCATCCTGATTTTAATAGTTTGTTCAGTGAAATATAGAACTCTGACCCAAAAACCATCATTCTCTCTGACCTCTCTAATCGGGTCACAACTGAAATCTGATTCTTTGACCACATCATGCAGCCTGATCCAAGATCCAAGTCCACAGTGATTCCTGCTTCATGAGACAATTGATGTTTTCCAATTTCTTTAGGTTTGACATTGTGGGATAAAGAAACTCTAAAAGAGAAGACAGATGAAACGTCTCAACGAACCAGTAACTTTGAAGTCTCTGCATCTGACTCCATTGAATCCAAGTCCTCTCTGATGGATATTGAAGCTTCTCTGAAGGCCAGTTTCATGAGTGGACTGATTGAAGTTGGAGGATCTGCCAAGTATCTGAATGATACGAAGAAATTCAAGAATCAGAGCAGAGTGACGTGTCGGTACAAAGCTACCACACACTTCAATCAGTTGTCAGTGACTCAAGATGAAACCATGAACCCCCAACAGATAGATGTCATCAAGAAGACCACGGCAACACATGTAGTGACAGGAATCCTTTTTGGGGCAAATGCTTTCTTTGTGTTTGACAGTGAGAAGTTAGAAGCCAGCAGCGTTCAGGACATCCAGGGCCACATGGAGGCTGTGATCAAGAAGATCCCCTCATTTGATGTTGAGGGTAAAGTTGACATCAAACTGACTGATGAAGAAAAAGACCTGACCAACAAATTCTCCTGCAAATTCTACGGAGACTTCATTCTTGAAAGCAACCCTGCAACATTTGTAGAAGCAGTGAAGACCTATGTAGAGCTTCCAAAGCTGCTGAGAGAAAAAGGAAACGATACTGTTCCTCTGAAGGTCTGGATGCTGCCTCTGAAGGTCTTTGACCCCACTGCAGCTGAGCTGAAGAGAGAGATCAGCGATGGATTAGTGTGGAAGGTGCAGAATGCTCTCGAAGATTTAAGAGAAATACAAATGAGATGCAACGATTCTCTGTATGACACAGTGGTAGAGAACTTTCCACAGATCCAACAACAGTTAAACAAGTTCCAAAACTGTTGTAGTCGTTACGTATCTAACCTCCAGACGACCATGGCGAAGAAACTTCCCTCAATCCGTGACGGTGAAGAAGACGAGAGCTCAGTAGAAAAACTCTTTGAAGACAGAAACAAGACACCATTCAGTCATGAAAAACTAGACAAGTGGCTGGATCATAAAGAGAGAGAAATCAACGTCATCAGATCCTGTGTGGAAATGATGGAGGGAACAAAGATCGTCCGTAATCAGTCAGAGCTGGACAGAGAGGTTCTTGCTGCAGGTGTCGATGATGCTCTGTGCTTCGTCTTCACCTCCCTGCAGAGTGCTGACCCCGGCCTGGATGAGATGGACCAATACCTGGATTCACTTAGAGGAAGTACCAATGAAGACCCATTGTACGACTCAGTTGAAGTTTTCACGAAAATGAGAAAAAAAGCAGAAAGTGTCCACCATCTTGCCAAAGCACTGAAGAACAGCCGCCGATTCCGTTTCCTTGTTGCCACCATTGAAAATAAGAAATACACTGGAGCAACCATCTACCACTA
>JBBNBP010001604.1:0-31978 GCA_039737535.1 Lagodon rhomboides | reverse complement strand
GTTCCTTTTTGTTTTTTGACCTTTGATTTGTGCTGACCTTAGAAAAGGAATCTTTTGTCATGTGAACTCATTTCTGTACTTTTTCTTTTAACTGTTTGTGATTTAAACCAAAAAAAATATAAAAGCTCAATAAAACTGGAGTGTATTATGTACATTCCAACCAAAGCTCCTGACTTGGCTTCTTTTTGAGGTGGTCTGATCTGGTCATCCTCAGGTAAAGAGACCCTCGAGTCTCTGTGAAAGGCTGACACATACAGAACAGAGATACATACATACATCATGCAGAAAGATGTGTTAAATTTAAGGAAAGAAATTGCTAAAGCTAATAAGATTCATATTCTATTTGATGGTGTTAAATCTGACTGGTTACTTCACTGGGTTTGTTCTGGTGTTGTGATTGTGAAGGTTACACTTTATTAGAGATACTTTCATTGTTTATGCATTTGAGTAGAAGTTAATCCGACCTTTTAATTAATTGTTTAGGTTTTTCAGGGATCTTGAAGTTTCCCCATTAAAAAAAACAGACCTCACAGTTTATAGAGTTCAGTTCCTCCAGTCGGACCTTTTAAAATGAGTCATTCTGAGCGTACAGTAAATCCCTCACCACCTATACTGCATACTCTGCTGTTAACCCGACACACTGACATAAAAAGGTCCTGAAACATGTGACACAACTACAGCTGGTGTGTATATAATATATATATATATATATATATATATATATATATATATATATATATATATATATATATATATATATATATATATATATATATATATGTATATGTATATATATATATGTATATGTATATATATATATGTATATATATATATATATGCCTTTCTTAAAGCAGCCGTACAAGAGTTCTGTCAGCTTGGTGGATGAAACATAAGTCCCAGATTCTCCTGTAGTCGTTTCACTTTTAGCAACGGCTTAAATGTTTTTCAAATTTAACCACAAAATTAATTTATTGGTCAAAAACTATGAAACATTGTACATATATACACATTTATATCTCATATTGGAGTGTTTTCAGCATCGCTGTTGTCATGACATGTTTTTGAGGGGATTATTTCTTAATTTAGTTATTAATTAGTTTTAATTAAACTTGTTTCAGTCACTCACATACAACAAATCAGCACCACGTTTATTTTGGTGTCTTAATATGAACTTGTTCACAATTTGTTCATGTGACTTCTGATCTCGATGATTCTTGATTTATGAGGTACTGGAAATATTCATTTGACTTTATCTCCATCGGTACATGTTGGAGACGAAGGCGGAAGTATGTCGGAGTGAATCATCTCACTTCACACAAACCTTCATCCTGACGTGAACCGGATGTAGAACCATCCAGAACCAGGTCACTGGAGCGATCAACAACGTGCACACATGTGTTTAACAGAGTCACAGAGAACAGGTTCGACTTTTCTCTTTTACTCTCTTCATACATTTATTATTATTAGGATATTGATTCTGTGTGTTGGGTAGTGATGGTGAGATGAAGCTTCATGAAGCATTGAAGCTTTCCATCCAATCAGTTCACTCATGGGCCGAAGCTTCATGGTGCTTCATTTGCTCTACTGTGCCATCAAGTGGACAATAAATGTAAAACAGGCAGAGTGATTCTAATGACACCATGGCTTTGGTGCGTGAAGCTTTGAATTGAATTGTGCTTAAATGATAATGCCAATAAACAAAGAATATACTCATTAATATAGTGTCTGTTTCCTGATAGAGTGATGGCAGGGACAGAGGGGAACGTTGAAACAAATTGGGCAGAGGGTTGTGATGTGAATGTGCTTGTGTTACTAGGGACAAAATGTGACACGTACAATGGGGATGTTTTATTCATTTTTATTCAAAAACAACAACGTCTCCACTGTGCTGGGCCTCAGGCGGTTTCTATTTTTGATAGGATTTCTCCTGCTTTCGTAAATACCCTTTCACAGGGTACAGATGAAGCTGGAGTCCACAGAAACGCATCAGCAAGTTTGTACAAGTTCAGATATACTTGTTTCTGTTGTTCCCAATACTCAAGGGGCTTCTCCAGTCTCTCAATGTTCGGTTCACCCTGGTACGTTTGGACCTCCACTGTTGTGTTCACAGTGACATTTGAGGTCCTCGTCTGCAGGACTGTGGCGTCCAACTGATGCCAGTTTGCTACCGAGGGTAGAGAAACAGACTATAAGTGACTAAATAGGCCTACAGTAACACAATTAGAATGTATCTATTACCTTGAGTCCCAGGCTGAGAAGCTTCTGATGTGTGCGGCTGAGGAGGAGGAGGAGGAAGAGGAGGAGGAGGAGGAGGAGGAGGAGGAAGAGGAGGAGCAGGAGGAGGAGGAGGAGGAGGAGGAGGAGGAGGAGGAGGAGGAGGAAGAGGAGGAGGAGGAGGAAGAGGAGGAGGTGGAGGGAGAATAGGAGGAGGACGCACTGTTTCAGATAACAGCTGCACATTCAAAAGTGAGCCTCTTCTCTGCATCTGCAGCTTTTTGGAGCTAAAGAAGCCCATCTTCTTAAACCTCGGATCGAGCAGTGTCGTCAGCGACATGATGCTCATTGATTGCATTGTATAGTTTCTCCTTTAATTGCCTCCTCAGACTCTCAGCCTGAGTGCTGTGCCCTCAGGAGTTTGGACAGTTCCTCCTCCAGTGCATGGTGTAGCACTGATAACAGGGGAATGACTTTTGATCCCGACACTCTCTTCTCCTCTGACAGCCCTACTTTGGCATCATTGAACGGGGACAGCACTTTTAGAGATTCTGCTATAATGTCAGACTGTTCTGATATGAGTGGGGCAATGTCAGTAGGTGGACTTGCCAAAGCTGCTCCTACAGGTTCCCTTAGGTCATATACACGTTGGAGCATATGGTAAGTGCTGTCCAGCATGGTTCCACTTCTTGTATGAGCTTCAGTGATGGCCGGCCCATCTGCTCCTGCACCTGTGTCAGCCTCTCTGTAAAATTAGCCAACAAAAAATGATTTATTCAAGTGTCACTGCAGCAGCAACTTAAACAAAACAGCATCATTTAGAATATTGCAATGAAATAAAGGAACTCACCTTTGCAGTGGTGCTGCTCTTGAAATAGCCCACTATCTTCCTCAATTTTGCCCGGATGTCAGACAACACAGAGTTTTGTCCAAGAGCCTTTTCAGTCAGCAGATTTAAAGTATGTGCCACACAAATTGTGTGACGCAAACGAAGCTCCTTGGCACAAACACCCATATTTGCTGCACCAGTCACAAGGCAAGTGACTTTCTGTGCAATACCCCACTCTGACAAAAGTGCTGCTTTTACTTTTGCCAAATTCTGTGCAGTATGGGCCTCAGGGAAATGCATTGGTGTTATAGGCGACTCGGACACGTCGCTGCTCCTCAGTCTGAAACACCCGCATCGAGGGCGTGTCGATAAGACAGTCTGATAACTACACAGGTCCTTCACTTAACTAAATAAAGAGAAATGTCCCACAAATCAACGTTACAGGACCAAACAGTGATAAATTCATCCTGATATATCGATCAGACAGAAGTCCATAAACAACAGCAGGCGACTGTCAGTCTGATTACAACACAATCCCTGCTGCCTTATCAGACACAGAGGCAACCTGACCTACATATGACGCACACAAACTCAAAAATCAATCAATAATGAGTACAGCCTGTTCTCTGGCTGCAGCTTCACCTCTGAATATAGCAGAGCAGAGGTTAACAGGCTCATTTCAGATGAAGTCACCTGCCAACAAACGGCAGTTTTAAGGTTTTCTAGCTCCTCAGAACAGTGTGATCCACTCAGAACCGGAGCTGAGACTTTCTGCTCATCAGTAAGTTTCACTTTTCAATTCAGCAACAGTCACAGGTTGTTCAGAGTCTGGAGGGTTTGGAGAAATCCAGGTGTGAATAAATGATGATGTTTGTGTGGAAACCGGTGGAAAGGATCCTGAACATGAAAACAGTCTGAATGTAAAGATCACTCAGTGTTGGTTCGGGTCTCAGTATTTGGCTGCAGGGACCTAACACACTCTGTCAGGTGTTACCTGGACGACACAGGTGAGCTCCAGACACGGCCGACATGTGAGAGCGACGGCGACGCAAACAGATCACAGACGGCTGCAGGTGAACGCTGCCGTCGGATCAGCTGGACTGTGATGGAGGGGAACCTCCAGCCTCAGTAAGACGCTCTGGATTACCCAGCAGCCCTCAGCTTGAGCCAATTATAGCCTGTGTGCAGAGCTGCAGTGACCTGTGTTCACCTGCTGAGGGCGCCGTCAGCACAGACACTTACTGTCTGCTGCAGGAGAGCAGAAGAGGAGCTGCAACTGTTAACAAATCATTGAATCCATAATGATATGGAAGCTCATTTCTGCCAGTTAAAGAAAAATTATGTGAAAAAAAAATTCAAGGAAGAAATTAGAGAAAAATGTCCAAAGTGACGTCTTCAGATATCTTTTTTTGTCCAACCAACAGTAAGAAAAAACTTAATTATTCCATTTACAGTGATAATAAACAGAAATGAGAAAATATTTGCCAAGGACTTAAATCAAGACTTTTAGTTGGAGCTCTGTTTTTCTTATTGCCTGCTGATTATTAACCTTTTTAATTCCTTGTAGAGCTGCAGTCTGAAGCAGTCACTTAACATCTCTGAGTTCCACATTCATTGATATTTTAAATGAGATCAGTATAAATAAAGTTCAATAAAACTGATGATTTATCTTCCGTCAGTTATTTCAGCTGACTGAGGAAATCACAATGACAGAAACACAAACCAGATCTGTTTATTTGCAAATTTTGAGTTTATTTGTCACATTTTGCACCATGAAGTTGAGTTCTGTTAACAGAATCAATGTTTTCTGAGCTGATACCAGCTGAATAAATTCAGTCCTGATGTTCTGATTGATTATTGTTATTGTTATTGTTATGATGATTATTATTATTATTATTATTATTATTATTATTATTATTATTATTATTATTACGTGAAGCGCTTTAACTGATTGTTTAATACACAGATCATTCAGATGTCGCCCCTCCTCACCCACGTGTCTTCAGTCATTTAACTACACAGTTAAAGGCCCTGCCCGCTCCCAGCCAATCACGTAGCGCTCAGACAGATGACGCCCCCAAGAACCAATGAACTAAAGTGGTGGGCGGGGCCCCGCGAAAAACGAACGGTCGTTGTGCTACCGTTAGCTTTAGCTCTCAAACCGTCGACACAAGATGAAAGATGCACATTACTCACCCGCAGAGGAGACTCTCACCCGCAGAGGAGACTCTCACCCGCAGAGGAGACTCTCACCCGCAGAGGAGACTCACCCAGCGGAGGTTACAGCCGCCGGTAAGATCCTGTTAGCGACACACGTATTAATGCTGGATAACCGACAGCTTCCGGTTAAAAAACGCGACGTAGTGATAAAATTATGAGCGTTACTCACAACTATTGTCTTAAAAGAGACACAAGTTCAATAAAGAATCACTACAAACTAGGACCTTTTCTCATTTGTTTTTTCCAACCCATCCTAGAGCCATAAATATGGTGTATACAGTGGCGGTCCTAGCTTTCATGACGCCCCCCCCCCCCCCCCCCCCCAAAAAAAAAAAACAAAAAATTGGACAGAAAAAAATGCTCAAAATAACTTATTTAGTATTAATTGTTGGAAATTCGGAACCACACGCACAGTAACAGCTATAATATACAATCATAAATACAAATAAGTACCAATAATCAAAAGAACTAGTATAAAAGAATAAAATATAAATAAAATAGAGAATCAAATTATATAATGTTTGCTAGTCAGCTGGACTGAAAACGGATGCTGTCGTCATCTACTATTATAGCCAGCAGTATAGCAAGAGGCTAACAAACATATGAGTTAGTATACTAATTAACGTCATTTAATTTCATTACATGTATGATCATACTCATGAAGAGTAGATGACATGGCTCCACACCTTTATCTTCTTTTGCTCGTTTCTCCTCTTCTTCACCTGATGGCTTTGACCTCTTCTTATCCATTTGTTTATGTGACACTCGGGAATCATCACATTACCCATCTCCCAACACCGTCAACCAAGAGTTCAGACTGAACCAATTCACCTGGTTTTGTAATGTATTTCACTACAAACCCCGAAAAATAACATATGTGAAACTATGGGCTTTTACTCACAACATTATCATGACTGAAATGTGCTTTATGTGGAAGGAATTTGTGATGTGATTGACTTTATCCTGCTTATTGCATTAGTTGTGCACTATTAGATGAATCCCTGCTCCCCCGCCCCAGTAGGTGAACCTGTCCCCGCCCCAGTAGGTGAACCTGTCCCCGCCCCAGTAGGTGAACCTGTCCCCGCCCCCCTTCCTCTTCTCCCACAGACTCTGTGAGACTCTCAGCAGCAGCAGAAGCACCTTTATAAAACAGAGGGCGCCCAGCCGCCTGCTCCCCGCATAGCAACATGACATCATTGACTTGACGTTTAAATGAGCAATACAAAAACCGGAGGAAATGAATGCAAAAAAATAAAAAAATATATATATTTTTTTTTTTTGCGGGCGCTCATGCCGCCCCTCCATGAAAGCCGCCCTGGGTGTACAGCTCAACAGTATATACAGTACACTTATATCATTTGATGTCCGTCTGCAGATCTCACTTCCGTTTTTATTCACTTTTATTTCCTGCTTTGATTTGAAGTATTTTCATATCGACCACCACATTTTCTTGTATCCAGACGAGGTTTACGGACCATATAACGTTTGGACAAAACTCTTTTTCATGCCCTCCCAAGTCTCTTGCTGCTGCATCTCGTATCCATCCAAAACAACATTCCTGTAACACTCTATAAGTTGGATGATTATCTCCGTGCCCCCTCAGATTCATCCAGTAATTTACAATGACCTGTTTCTGACGGAGACACGATGGCTTCAACCTGAAGGTCACATACTGGCTCACTGCCCCAAAACACACTCTCACAGCCTGAGTCTGTATTACATCCAGTCAAGCTGCTCATCCATTTACCACACTCCCACAATCCAGCCATGATCTTATCAGAGCTACACACTCAAGAAGGTGCCAGAACTCTGTGTAAACACTTTAGTCTTCATGTAGTTGTGTCAAAGCTTTGAGGTGTGTTTGGGCTCATTGTCCTGCTGCAGCATGAAGTCAAGTCAAATCACAGCTGGATGAAATGCTTTTAAGGGAACAGTGCATGGAACTGCAACCCACTTCTGCCTCACATTCACCTTTCACTGACTGAAATGGATTAAAATTACATCTTAAACACTGCAGAAATACTGTGAGATAAGGATGTTAAATCAAGAAAACAAAGTTATGTTCAAGTTGGTATTTAGACACATAAGTTAAGATGCTGATATATTGTATTTGAGCTAAAACTAAGTCTTACATAAATTATATATCCATATATATATATTTCAGTGATCACAGTGATCCACAGGGCCTGGATTGGATGGGCTGATCCGAGGCCTGAAACAGCCACAGTTACGGACTTCCTTCTTTTATTTGTCAGAGCATTTTATTTATTGATTGCTGTCGGGATGTTGTGACGTGGTGTGTACCCTCAGAGCTGTTTTTGTTTGTGATATGTGGGGAGAGGAAACTAAAAGAAGTGTGGTGCTGCTCCATGTCCCGTTTATTATTTTCTTATAAGAGGTGAACCAAAGACACTAAATTTGGTAAATTTGTGGCAGCAGTGTTTCTTTTCCTGCGGGCTGCTGTTTCTCTCAGTCATGACTTTGATATACACAGTTTTCTTAGATTAGCTTCCTTGGCTAGTCGGCTAACATTGTTTTATGCATATGAGGCTAAGTCACGGACATGTGGTGCGGAAATGAGGACACTTTTAAACCTTTGGGGTGCAACGGTTCATCCAAAAAATCCGTCCCGTTCGGTACGCTTGTCACGGTTCGGGGCGCGTGTGCACCGTTCGGTTTATGACGCGCAACGTGCGTAATTTCCACCGGGGGACGTAACGGCCGCCTAATGGCTGCGCCGCGGTCACCGGAGCTGATCGCTGCCACTCTAATCACTGAGACCATCCCCACCGGGCGCTGCGTGACGTCTCAGCAGCGTCCCAGCAGCGGCTCTCCGCTCTGCAGCGCTATCAGTCTGTAGCACTTCTAGTTTTTCACGGAGCCGTTGCTAAACCGCGTGAAGCTCAACAGAGCAGATTGCACCAGACAGGAAATCCGACACAGAATCAACGTAATACACTTCCGCCCCCTTTCAAAATAAAACACAATACACAGTTCATGTAGCCTATCACAACTTCACATCAACATTACGTCGTGAGGTATGTGTTGATGTTGATGCCCTGTGCCTGTAATGTGGCCATAAAAATAGGAAAGTTAAAGTATTTTGTTTGCACTAATTCAAGAGTTCCTCTTTTTACTTTATAGGATACAATGTTTGTCATAGATAGTTAATTAATTAATAGTCAGTTCAGTGATTGCTGTTGTATTTTAGTGATTTAGTGCATTTTCATTGCAGAAGAAGGCAAACAATTGTTAATCTTTTTGCCAAATAAATATATAAACGTGTAAATGCAGCAATATCTTTCCTCTTGCTGTTTCAAAATCTCACTTCACTTTAATTTAAGATTGTGACAATGATGTGCTTAATCCCTTATCAAGCTGCCCCATTATTTCAGTTTTTGCATGATTGCATGACATGTCCTTATGTCTGATTTTTTTTTTTTTAAATGTAATTATTAGGCTAAAGATCTGATTCATTTTTTAGAGTGTAAAAAAAATAGAACAAAAAAAACAACTGAACCGAACCGAAAACCGTGACCCCAAAACCGTGATATGAACCGAACCGTGGATTTTGTGAACCGTTCCACCCCTATTAAACCTGGCACAGGGATGTATGTTGGTGGTAATGGGAGAGAGTTTCCTCTGCAGAGTGACACAGTTAGAGATTCATGTCAGAGCAACGGTGGAAAACAGCTGCGGCTACAGTGATGAGCTAACACACAACTGCTGCCTTTAGACAACACTGAGGGGACGCTGCCTCACACCGAGGGGACGCTGCCTCACACCGAGGGGACGCTGCCTCACACCGAGGGGACGCTGCCTCACACCGAGGGGACGCTGCCTCACAGTGAGGGGAAGCTGCCTCACACCGAGGGGACGCTGCCTCACACGGAGGTGACGCTGGTTCACACCGAGGACACGCTGCCTCACAGTGAGGGGACGCTGCCTCACACCGAGGGGACGCTGCCTCACACCGAGGGGACGCTGCTTCACACCGAGGGGACGCTGCCTCACACCGAAGGGACGTTGCTTCACACCGAGGGGACGCTGCCTCACACTGCCTCACACCGAGGGGACGCTGCCTCACACCGAGGGGACGCTGCCTCACAGTGAGGGGAAGCTGCCTCACACCGAGGGGACGCTGCCTCACACCGAAGGGACGCTGCTTCACACCGAGGGGACGCTGCCTCACAGTGAGAGGAAGCTGCCTCACACCGAAGGGACGCTGCTTCACACCGAGGGGACGCTTCCTCACACCGAGGGGACGCTGCCTCACACCGAGGGGACGCTGCCTCACACCGAGGGGACGCTGCCTCACACCGAGGGGACGCTGCCTCACACCGAGGGGACGCTGCCTCACAGTGAGGGGACGCTGCCTCACACTGAGGGGAAGCTGCCATACAGTGAGGGGACTCTGCCTCTAACCGAGGGGACGCTGCCTCACACAGAGGGGGCGCTGCCTCACACAGAGGGGACGCTGCCTCACACCGAGGGGACGCTGCCTCACAGTGAGGGGACGCTGCCTCACACTGAGGGGAAGCTGCCACACAGTGAGGGGACGCTGCCTCACACCGAGGGGACGCTGCCTCACACTGAGGGGAAGCTGCCATACAGTGAGGGGACGCTGCCTCTAACCGAGGGGACGCTGCCTCACACTGAGGGGACGCGCTGCCTCACACTGAGGGGACGCTGCCTCACACTGAGGGGACGCGGTGCCTCACACCGAGGGGACGTTGCCTCACACCGAGGGGACGCTGCCTCACACCGAGGGACGCTGCCTCACACCGAGGGGACGCTGCCTCAAAGTGAGGGGAAGCTGCCTCACACTGAGGGGACGCTGCCTCACACTGAGGGGACGCGGTGCCTCACACCGAGGGACGTTGCCTCACACCGAGGGGACGTTGCCTCACACCGAGGGGACGCTGCCTCACACCGAGGGACGCTGCCTCACACCGAGGGGACGCTGCCTCACAGTGAGGGGAAGCTGCCTCACACCGAGGGGAAGCTGCCTCACACCGAGGGGACGCTGCCTCACACCGAGGGGACGCTGCCTCACACCGAGGGGACGCTGCCTCACAGTGAGGGGAAGCTGCCTCACAGTGAGGGGAAGCTGCCTCACACCGAGGGGACGCTGCCTCACAGTGAGAGGAAGCTGCCTCACACCGTGGGGACGCTGCGTCACACAGAGGGGGCGCTGCCTCACACAGAGGGGGCGCTGCATCACACCGAGGGGACGCTGCCTCACACCGAGGGGACGCTGCCTCACAGTGAGGGGAAGCTGCCTCACAGTGAGGGGAAGCTGCCTCACACCGAGGGGAAGCTGCCTCACAGTGAGAGGAAGCTGCCTCACACCGTGGGGACGCTGCGTCACACAGAGGGGGCGCTGCCTCACACCGAGGGGACGCTGCCTCACACCGAGGGGACGCTGCCTCACACGGAGGGGACGCTGCCTCACACCGAGGGGACGCTGCCTCACAGTGAGGGGAAGCTGCCTCACAGTGAGGGGACGCTGCCTCACACCGAGGGGACGCTGCCTCACACTGAGGGGACGCTCCCTCACACTGAGGGGACGCTGCCTCACACTGAGGGGACGCGCTGCCTCACACTGAGGGGACGCGCTGCCTCACACTGAGGGGAAGCTGCCTCACACTGAGGGTACGCTGCCTCTAACCGAGGGGACGCTGCCTCACACCGAGGGGACGCGGTGCCTCACACCGAGGGGACGTTGCCTCACACCGAGGGGACGCTGCCTCACACCGAGGGGACGCTGCCTCACAGTGAGGGGAAGCTGCCTCACAGTGAGGGGACGCTGCCTCACACTTTGGGGACGCTGCGTCACACAGAGGGGGCGCTGCCTCACACCAAGGGGACGCTGCCTCACACCGAGGGGACGCTGCTTCACACCGAGGGGACGCTGCCTCACACCGAGGGGACGCTGCCTCACACCGAGGGGATGCGCTGTCTCACAGTGAGGGGATGCGCTGCCTCACACCGAGGGGACGCTGCCTCACACCGAGGGACGCTGCCTCACACCGAGGGGACGCTGCCTCACACCGAGGGGACGCTGCCTCACACCGAGGGGGCGCTGCCTCACACCGAGGGGACTCTGCCTCACACCGAGGGGGCGCTGCCTCACAGTGAGGGGAAGCTGCCTCACAGTGAGGGGACGCTGCCTCACACCGAGGGGACGCTGCCTCACACCGAGGGGACGCTGCCTCACAGTGAGGGGACGCTGCCTCACACCGAGGGGACGCTACCTCACAGTGAGGGGAAGCTGCCTCACAGTGAGGGGACGCTGCCACACAGTGAGGGGACGCTGCCTCACACCGAGGGGACGCTGCCTCACACCGAGGGGACGCTGCCTCACACCGAGGGTACGCTACCTCACAGTGAGGGGAAGCTGCCTCACAGTGAGGGGACGCTGCCTCACACTGAAGGGAAGCTGCCATACAGTGAGGAGACGCTGCCTCACACCGAGGGGACGCTGCCTCACACCGAGGGGACGCTGCCTCACACCGAGGGGACGCTGCCTCACAGTGAGGGGAAGCTGCCTCACAGTGAGGGGAAGCTGCCTCACACCGAGGGGACGCTGCCTCACACCGAGGGGACGTTGCCTCACACCGAGGGGACGCTGCCTCACAGTGAGGGGAAGCTGCCTCACACCGTGGGGACGCTGCGTCACACAGAGGGGACGCTGCCTCACACCGAGGGGACGCTGCCTCACAGTGAGGGGACGCTGCCTCACACTGAGGGGAAGCTGCCATACAGTGAGGGGACTCTGCCTCTAACCGAGGGACGCTGCCTCACACAGAGGGGGCGCTGCCTCACACCGAGGGGACGCTGCCTCACAGTGAGGGGAAGCTGCCTCACAGTGAGGGGACGCTGCCTCACACCGTGGGGACGCTGCGTCACACAGAGGGGGCGCTGCCTCACACCGAGGGGACGCTGCCTCACACCGAGGGGACGCTGCTTCACACGGAGGGGACGCTGCCTCACACCGAGGGGACGCTGCCTCACACCGAGGGGATGCGCTGCCTCACAGTGAGGGGATGCGCTGCCTCACACCGAGGGGAAGCTGCCTCACACCGAGGGGACGCTGCCTCACACCGAGGGGACGCTGCCTCACACCGAGGGGACGCTGCCTCACACCGAGGGGAAGCTGCCTCACACCGAGGGGGCGCTGCCTCACACCGAGGGGACTCTGCCTCACACCGAGGGGCGCTGCCTCACAGTGAGGGGAAGCTGCCTCACAGTGAGGGGACGCTGCCTCACACCGAGGGGACGCTGCCTCACACCGAGGGGACGCTGCCTCACACCGAGGGACGCTGCCTCACACCGAGGGGACGCTGCCTCACACCGAGGGGACGCTGCCTCACACCGAGGGGACGCTGCCTCACAGTGAGGGGAAGCTGCCTCACAGTGAGGGGAAGCTGCCACACAGTGAGGGGACGCTGCCTCACACCGAGGGGACGCTGCCTCACACCGAGGGGACGCTGCCTCACACCGAGGGTACGCTACCTCACAGTGAGGGGAAGCTGCCTCACAGTGAGGGGACGCTGCCTCACACTGAGGGGAAGCTGCCACACAGTGAGGGGACGCTGCCTCACACCGAGGGGACGCTGCCTCCCACCGAGGGGACGCTGCCTCACACCGAGGGTACGCTACCTCACAGTGAGGGGAAGCTGCCTCACAGTGAGGGGAAGCTGCCTCACACTGAGGGGAAGCTGCCATACAGTGAGGGGACGCTGCCTCTAACCGAGGGGACGCTGCCTCACACTGAGGGGACGCGGTGCCTCACACCGAGGGGACGTTGCCTCACACCGAGGGGACGTTGCCTCACACCGAGGGGACGCTGCCTCACACCGAGGGGACGCTGCCTCACACCGAGGGGACGCTGCCTCACACCGAGGGGACGCGGTGCCTCACACCGAGGGGACGTTGTCTCACACCGAGGGGACGCTGCCTCACACCGAGGGGACGCTGCCTCACAGTGAGGGGAAGCTGCCTCACACCGAGGGGACGCTGCCTCACACCGAGTGGACGCTGCGTCACACAGAGGGGGCGCTGCCTCACAGTGAGGGGACGCTGCCTCACACCGAGGGACGCTGCCTCACACCGAGGGGATGCGCTGCCTCACAGTGAGGGGATGCGCTGCCTCACACCGAGGGGACGCTGCCTCACACCGAGGGGACGCTGCCTCACACCGAGGGGACGCTGCCTCACACCGAGGGGACGCTGCCTCACACCGAGGGGGCGCTGCCTCTAACCGAGGGGACGCTGCCTCACACTGAGGGGACGCGCTGCCTCACACTGAGGGGACGCTGCCTCACACTGAGGGGACGCGGTGCCTCACACCGAGGGGACGTTGCCTCACACCGAGGGGACGCTGCCTCACACCGAGGGGACGCTGCCTCACACCGAGGGGACGCTGCCTCACAGTGAGGGGAAGCTGCCTCACACTGAGGGGACGCTGCCTCACACTGAGGGGACGCGGTGCCTCACACCGAGGGGACGCTGCCTCACACCGAGGGGACGTTGCCTCACACCGAGGGGACGCTGCCTCACACCGAGGGGACGCTGCCTCACACCGAGGGGACGCTGCCTCACAGTGAGGGGAAGCTGCCTCACAGTGAGGGGAAGCTGCCTCACACCGAGGGGACGCTGCCTCACACCGAGGGGACGCTGCCTCACACCGAGGGGACGCTGCCTCACAGTGAGGGGAAGCTGCCTCACAGTGAGGGGAAGCTGCCTCACACCGAGGGGACGCTGCCTCACAGTGAGAGGAAGCTGCCTCACACCGTGGGGACGCTGCGTCACACAGAGGGGGCGCTGCCTCACACCGAGGGGACGCTGCATCACACCGAGGGGACGCTGCCTCACACCGAGGGGACGCTGCCTCACAGTGAGGGGAAGCTGCCTCACAGTGAGGGGAAGCTGCCTCACACCGAGGGGAAGCTGCCTCACAGTGAGAGGAAGCTGCCTCACACCGTGGGGACGCTGCGTCACACAGAGGGGGCGCTGCCTCACACCAAGGGGACGCTGCCTCACACCGAGGGACGCTGCTTCACACGGAGGGGACGCTGCCTCACACCGAGGGGACGCTGCCTCACAGTGAGGGGAAGCTGCCTCACAGTGAGGGGACGCTGCCTCACACCGAGGGGACGCTGCCTCACACTGAGGGGACGCTCCCTCACACTGAGGGGACGCTGCCTCACACTGAGGGGACGCGCTGCCTCACACTGAGGGGACGCGCTGCCTCACACTGAGGGGAAGCTGCCTCACACTGAGGGTACGCTGCCTCTAACCGAGGGGACGCTGCCTCACACCGAGGGGACGCGGTGCCTCACACCGAGGGGACGTTGCCTCACACCGAGGGGACGCTGCCTCACACCGAGGGGACGCTGCCTCACAGTGAGGGGAAGCTGCCTCACAGTGAGGGGACGCTGCCTCACACTTTGGGGACGCTGCGTCACACAGAGGGGGCGCTGCCTCACACCAAGGGGACGCTGCCTCACACCGAGGGGACGCTGCTTCACACCGAGGGGACGCTGCCTCACACCGAGGGGACGCTGCCTCACACCGAGGGGATGCGCTGTCTCACAGTGAGGGGATGCGCTGCCTCACACCGAGGGGACGCTGCCTCACACCGAGGGGACGCTGCCTCACACCGAGGGGATGCTGCGTCACACCGAGGGGACGCTGCCTCACACCGAGGGGGCGCTGCCTCACACCGAGGGGACTCTGCCTCACACCGAGGGGGCGCTGCCTCACAGTGAGGGGAAGCTGCCTCACAGTGAGGGGACGCTGCCTCACACCGAGGGGACGCTGCCTCACACCGAGGGGACGCTGCCTCACAGTGAGGGGACGCTGCCTCACACCGAGGGGACGCTACCTCACAGTGAGGGGAAGCTGCCTCACAGTGAGGGGACGCTGCCACACAGTGAGGGGACGCTGCCTCACACCGAGGGGACGCTGCCTCACACCGAGGGACGCTGCCTCACACCGAGGGTACGCTACCTCACAGTGAGGGGAAGCTGCCTCACAGTGAGGGGACGCTGCCTCACACTGAAGGGAAGCTGCCATACAGTGAGGAGACGCTGCCTCACACCGAGGGGACGCTGCCTCACACCGAGGGGACGCTGCCTCACACCGAGGGGACGCTGCCTCACAGTGAGGGGAAGCTGCCTCACAGTGAGGGGAAGCTGCCTCACACCGAGGGGACGCTGCCTCACACCGAGGGGACGTTGCCTCACACCGAGGGGACGCTGCCTCACAGTGAGGGGAAGCTGCCTCACACCGTGGGGACGCTGCGTCACACAGAGGGGACGCTGCCTCACACCGAGGGGACGCTGCCTCACAGTGAGGGGACGCTGCCTCACACGGAGGGGAAGCTGCCATACAGTGAGGGGACTCTGCCTCTAACCGAGGGGACGCTGCCTCACACAGAGGGGGCGCTGCCTCACACCAAGGGGACGCTGCCTCACAGTGAGGGGAAGCTGCCTCACAGTGAGGGGACGCTGCCTCACACCGTGGGGACGCTGCGTCACACAGAGGGGGCGCTGCCTCACACCAAGGGGACGCTGCCTCACACCGAGGGACGCTGCTTCACACGGAGGGGACGCTGCCTCACACCGAGGGGACGCTGCCTCACACCGAGGGGATGCGCTGCCTCACAGTGAGGGGATGCGCTGCCTCACACCGAGGGGAAGCTGCCTCACACCGAGGGGACGCTGCCTCACACCGAGGGGACGCTGCCTCACACCGAGGGGACGCTGCCTCACACCGAGGGGAAGCTGCCTCACACCGAGGGGACGCTGCCTCACACCGAGGGGACGCTGCCTCACACCGAGGGGACGCTGCCTCACAGTGAGGGGAAGCTGCCTCACAGTGAGGGGACGCTGCCTCACACCGAGGGGACGCTGCCTCACACCGAGGGGACGCTGCCTCACACCGAGGGGACGCTGCCTCACACCGAGGGGACGCTGCCTCACACCGAGGGGACGCTGCCTCACACCGAGGGGACGCTGCCTCACAGTGAGGGGAAGCTGCCTCACAGTGAGGGGACGCTGCCTCACAGTGAGGGGACGCTGCCTCACACCGAGGGGACGCTGCCTCACACCGAGGGGACGCTGCCTCACACCGAGGGTACGCTACCTCACAGTGAGGGGAAGCTGCCTCACAGTGAGGGGACGCTGCCTCACACTGAGGGGAAGCTGCCACACAGTGAGGGGACGCTGCCTCACACCGAGGGGACGCTGCCTCCCACCGAGGGGACGCTGCCTCACACCGAGGGTACGCTACCTCACAGTGAGGGGAAGCTGCCTCACAGTGAGGGGAAGCTGCCTCACACTGAGGGGAAGCTGCCATACAGTGAGGGGACGCTGCCTCTAACCGAGGGGACGCTGCCTCACACTGAGGGGACGCGGTGCCTCACACCGAGGGGACGTTGCCTCACACCGAGGGGACGTTGCCTCACACCGAGGGGACGTTGCCTCACACCGAGGGGACGCTGCCTCACACCGAGGGGACGCTGCCTCACACCGAGGGACGCGGTGCCTCACACCGAGGGGACGTTGTCTCACACCGAGGGGACGCTGCCTCACACCGAGGGGACGCTGCCTCACAGTGAGGGGAAGCTGCCTCACACCGAGGGGACGCTGCCTCACAGTGAGGGGACGCTGCGTCACACAGAGGGGGCGCTGCCTCACAGTGAGGGGACGCTGCCTCACACCGAGGGGACGCTGCCTCACACCGAGGGGATGCGCTGCCTCACAGTGAGGGGATGCGCTGCCTCACACCGAGGGGACGCTGCCTCACACCGAGGGGACGCTGCCTCACACCGAGGGGACGCTGCCTCACACCGAGGGGGCGCTGCCTCACACCGAGGGGGCGCTGCCTCACACCGAGGGGGCGCTGCCTCACACCGAGGGGGCGCTGCCTCACACCGAGGGGGCGCTGCCTCACACCGAGGGGACGCTGCCTCACACCGAGGGGGCGCTGCCTCACACCGAGGGGACTCTGCCTCACACCGAGGGGGCGCTGCCTCACAGTGAGGGGAAGCTGCCTCACAGTGAGGGGACGCCGCCTCCCACCGAGGGGACGCCGCCTCACACCGAGGGGACGCCGCCTCACACCGAGGGGACGCCGCCTCACACCGAGGGGACGCTGCCTCACAATGAGGGGACGCTGACTCACAGTCAGAGGAAGCTGCCTCACACCGAGGGGACGCTGCCTCACACCGAGGGGACGCTGCCTCACACCGAGGGGACGCTGCCTCACACCGAGGGTACGCTACCTCACAGTGAGGGGAAGCTGCCTCACAGTGAGGGGACGCTGCCTCACACTGAGGGGAAGCTGCCACACAGTGAGGGGACGCTGCCTCCCACCGAGGGGACGCTGCCTCACACCGAGGGTGCGCTACCTCACAGTGAGGGGAAGCTGCCTCACAGTGAGGGGAAGCTGCCTCACACTGAGGGGAAGCTGCCATACAGTGAGGGGACGCTGCCTCTAACCGAGGGGACGCTGCCTCACAGTGAGGGGAAGCTGCCTCACACCGAAGGGACGCTGCTTCACACAGAGGGGACGCTGCCTCACAGTGAGGGGAAGCTGCCTCACACCGAGGGGACGCTGCCTCACACCGAGGGGACGCTGCTTCACACCGAGGGGACGCTGCCTCACACCGAGGGGACGCTGCCTCACACCGAGGGGACGCTGCCTCACAGTGAGGGGACGCTGCCTCACACCGAGGGGACGCTGCCTCACAGTGAGGGGACGCTGCCTCACAGTGAGGGGACGCTGCCTCACAGTGAGGGGACGCTGCCTCACAGTGAGGGGACGCTGCCTCACACCGAGGGGACGCTGCCTCACAGTGAGGGGACGCTGCCTCACACCGAGGGGACGCTGCCTCACAGTGAGGGGACGCTGCCTCACACCGAGGGACGCTGCCTCACACCGAGGGGACGC
This sequence comes from Lagodon rhomboides, assembly GCA_039737535.1. Taxonomy (NCBI): domain Eukaryota; kingdom Metazoa; phylum Chordata; class Actinopteri; order Spariformes; family Sparidae; genus Lagodon; species Lagodon rhomboides. Next base: position 13,752 of record JBBNBP010001604.1, on the reverse strand, counting down.
TGCCTCACAGCGAGGGGACGCTGCCTCACACCGAGGGGACGCTGCCTCACACTGCCTCACACCGAGGGGACGCTGCCTCACACCGAGGGGACGCTGCCTCACACCGAGGGACGCTGCTTCACACCGAGAGGACGCTGCCTCACAGTGAGAGGAAGCTGCCTCACACCGAGGGGACGCTGCATCACACCGAGGGGACGCTCCCTCACACCGAGGGACGCTGCATCACACCGAGGGGACGCTGCATCACACCGAGGGGACGCTGCCTCACACCGAGGGGACGCTGCATCACACCGAGGGGACGCTGCATCACACCGAGGGGACGCTGCCTCACACCGAGGGGACGCTGCCTCACACCGAGGGGACGCTGCCTACACACCGACGGGACGCTGCCTCACACCGAGGGGACGCTGCCTCACACCGAGGGGACGCTGCCTCACAGTGAGAGGAAGCTGCCTCACACCGAGGGGACGCTGCCTCACACCGAGGGGACGCTGCCTCACACCGAGGGGACGCTGCATCACACCGAGGGGACGCTGCATCACACCGAGGGGACGCTGCCTCACACCGAGGGGAAGCTGCCTCACACCGACGGGACGCTGCCCCACACCGAGGGGACGCTGCCTCACACCGAGGGGACGCTGCCTCACAGTGAGGGGAAGCTGCCTCACACCGAGGGGACGCTGCCTCACACCGAGGGGACGCTGCCTCACACCGAGGGGACGCTGCCTCACACCGAGGGACGCTGCATCACACCGAGGGGACGCTGCCTCACACCGAGGGGACGCTGCATCACACCGAGGGGACGCTGCCTCACACCGAGGGGACGCTGCCTCACACCGAGGGGACGCTGCCTCACAGTGAGGGGACGCTGCCTCACACTGAGGGGACGCTGCCTCACACGGAGGGGACGCTGCATCACACCGAGGGGACGCTGCCTCACACCGAGGGGACGCTGCATCACACCGAGGGACGCTGCCTCACACCGAGGGACGCTGCCTCACACTGCCTCACACCGAGGGGACGCTGCCTCACACCGAGGGGACGCTGCCTCACACCGAGGGGACGCTGCTTCACACCGAGGGGACGCTGCCTCACACCGAGGGGACGCTGCCTCACACCGAGGGGATGCTGCCTCACACCGAGGGGATGCTGCCTCACACCGAGGGGACGCTGCATCACACCGAGGGGATGCGCTGCCTCACACCGAGGGGATGCGCTGCCTCACACCGAGGGGACGCTGCCTCACACCGAGGGGACGCTGCCTCACAGTGAGTGGACGCTGCCTCACACCGAGGGGACGCTGCCTCACACCGAGGGGACGCTGCCTCACACCGAGGGGACGCTGCCTCACACTGCCTCACACCGAGGGGACGCTGCCTCACACTGCCTCACACCGAGGGGACGCTGCCTCACACCGAGGGGACGCTGCATCACACCGAGGGGACGCTGCCTCACACTGCCTCACACCGAGGGGACGCTGCCTCACACTGCCTCACACCGAGGGGACGCTGCCTCACACCGAGGGGACGCTGCATCACACCGAGGGGACGCTGCCTCACACCGAGGGGACGCTGCATCACACCGAGGGGACGCTGCCTCACACCGAGGGGACGCTGCCTCACACTGCCTCACACCGAGGGGACGCTGCCTCACACCGAGGGGACGCTGCCTCACACCGAGGGGACGCTGCATCACACTGAGGGGACGCTGCAGATTCAGAAACAACGTCAGCGTTCATCATGATGTTTCACTGTAGACATCGTCATGTGCCGATTCGACAGACATCGCCCAACCCTCGTTACTGATTTTCTTCTTTTTATTGATTGCTGCCAGGATGTTAAGAGATTATCTAAGAAATATAACAAAACATGCTTCTAGAATAACCTACCAACCATAGCTCTGAATACATGGATGCCTGTTTGCTGTGTTACTGTGGTGTCATCAGGAGTGGGACCTGTTAGTTGTTTTAGCAGGTTCATTCAGCAAGTATCAGAACAATGACTCCTCTGTAACTCAAGTTTTCATTCCACAGAAATAATAGACACCGACTGGCATCCATCACTATAACGTCCACGCCAATTCTGTGGAACTGGGCTGTTTGTTTTTCTGTGTTTTGAATAGCTGTTGACAGACGACTAAATCAGATAATCTATGATTTATCACCTGTGTGTTTCAACTGAAAGAACTTTACTCATTCAAGGAAGATTTTTTAGAAAAAAAAATGAAAACTAAAGATGTTTTTCTGTTTATTACAGCGATCATGTAGACTCATGTCAGCTCATTGATTCATATTCATTGATTTATTCTGTTAGTTGTTTTAGCAGGTTCATTCAGCAAGTGTCAGAACAAATGGCTCCTCTGTAACTCAAGTTTTCATTCCACAGAAACTCTGTGGTCATGAAAACTTCTTTATTGATCAGTAGGTGTACCTTCTTTTCTGTCTTTCCAATCTTTGTTTCTTTCAGGTCAGACATATTGCCAGATTCGGCCAGATTCGGTCTTCTACCGACTCTTACCATGACATACCTTTGGATATTAACATTGTCTATCTCATAGCATGCCAGGCCCCGACTCTAATGGAGGAAGTGAACAAAAATTTAACAAAAGATGTTTTGATGTAATCTAACACACCTGGGAAACTTGAGTATAAAGTGTTGCCACAGATATGAAGAAACTTCTACTGGCATCCATCACTATAACGTCCACGCCTATTCTGTAGAACTGGGCTGTTTGTTTTTCTGTGCAGCAGAACCGCAGGATGTTTCTCAACAAAGCTCACATGTGACGACGAGGCTTTGCTGCATGTCTGATCCTGATTCCTGTTATCTGTTAAGCTGCTGATCAGTAAAAAGCAGAAGTGTTTCCACAGAAATGAAGAAACACCTACTGGCATCCATCACTATAACGTCCACGCCTATTCTGTGGAACTGGGCTGTTTGTTTTTCTGTGTAGGAATAGCTGTTGACAGACGACTAAATCAGATAATCTGTGATTTGTCACCTGTGTGTTTCAACTGAAAGAACTTTACTCATTCAAGGAAGATTTTAAAAAATGAAACAAAAGATGTTTTTCTGTTTGTTACAGCGATCATGTAGACTCATGTCAGCTCATTGATTCATACATGTCATCTTCAGAAGGTCAATTGGTTTCCTTTAATCTCACACTGCTGGGAAATATGAGTATGAAGTCGTTCTCATGAAAACGGCATTTCTTGGAACAAACACTTGAATAGTTAGCAGCATTTGAATGAGTCCCTGATTAAACAACAGACAGATCTGACACCTGCCACAGTAAGAGATGTAGCAGATATGCATCTATGGATTTAACTGAGGCCATGAAGTTTCAAACCAAAGTAAAAATATATTTATCTTATTTTAGGGTTCTGCCAGCTAGTCGACAGCTTCATCCTCTAGTCTCCTCAGGCAGCACGTTTAAGAATAATTTAGGTGGTTGTCATTACGTAAAAACTAGTTATACAGCCATGACACGATATAAAGTAAATTACTTAAATATTAAAAGATTAAATAGATTAAAAATGACAGTAAATTGAATGTTTGCACAAAAGCAATGGGTGTGACAGCAACATGATTCACTGGAAAGGCCATTACTCAGTGGTTTGGACATGAAGCCCTCTGCTCTTCCTCCTCTGCAGGCTGAAGATCGTCATCATGACCTTCAGGAGACTCTGTAACGTCTACAGGACTGCTGAAGCCGGCAGAGCCAGAAGACTGACAACGGACCACAAGAAGGAGAGGAGAGAGAGGAGGAAGTAGAAAAAGTGTTCAATGAACTGAAATTCAGTAAGTTTATGTACATCAATGTTTTCACCTTCATCAGTGGAATATTTGTCCAAAACACAGACTTTAGTAATTAGTTTCCTGTCCCTGAGGGGCCACCGTAGCTCCTGGAGCTTCTCCAGCCTCGATGCTAGATGTTGCTACATATTCCAAATATTACACGCTGGAGCTCAAAGAGAGTTGATAGTTTCAGACCAGGATGTTTCCTGAAATAGATAAAAGACAAAGCGATATAATAAGACGGTGTTGTGTAGCTCTTTCATTAACATGCAGATAAAATAATCTGTTCCTGGATAAAACCCCCTTTCTTACATAGATCAACTTCCACGAGCATCATGAAGCCGGTCCTGAAGAAGACAATCTGCCTCATCATCATGGCTGAATGACGTCCAGGTATGCCCACAGAGGAGCATGAAGTCACACGCCGTCCCACTCAAACCATCAACAGTTAACCCCGTTTACAGGAAAGGACACCACTCAGAACTAGTTCTGGGATGTTGGGAAATATTATATAATAAAGTTCTGCACAAAGATGAAGAAAGCGCTGAGTTTGATTGTTTTCAAAACTGTTAACAAATTCGGAAAAGAGTGATGGCAAATTTCTCTGCAGTAACTACATTGAAATATGAAACAAACTAAGCAATGAAATGATAAGAATTTCACACACAGCTTATTGCAGTATCAGTTAAAAGCATGTTTTCAAGAGCACTCAAGGGAATATCAGTCAAACTGCTGTTGCTTTGTTCATTTTAAGAATGAACTCTTCACATCACATGGGGACAACATCAGCACGATATACAGGGTGAGTCGCTCTGCAGTGTAAAATGCAGTGTACGTAACGTGTTGAAGCTGTGTGTTCGTCTGTGTCTGTGCTCATGCTTCAGACAGTTTCTGGAGGTTTCACCACGAGAACATTGAATAGAACCACCTTCTCTTATCAGTTCTCATTTTAAATGATGTGACCATAAATATGTCAACTGAAATTGTTCATTTGTTGGTTCATGATATCAGCGAGCTGCAGCTGCAGTGTCATTAGTGTGAATATTCAAATATTCATCCCGTACGTTTTTCAACCTGCATGCTTTCAGCCACAACAACCATTCAAATATCATCTTTGTCAGAAATGGTGTTTTTTGTACCGACTGTAATTCTTGAAATATGAAGCTTTTGTCAACACATTCTGGTCATGGAGTAGGTCAAGAGTTTGGTGGGTTTAAAGTACAATATATATTAATTTAACTTGGCAGGTATGATGGAGAAAGAAAAATAGGTAAAGCATTCATTCTGATTAGATTTATTCTTTATTTTTCAGTTGTGAATATTAGGTAAAAAAAAAGCTGGCAATAAAAACATTGATATGTTTGATTGGCAGAAAAAGTTGTCTTTCCCTCCAGGGTTACAAATCCAACAGAAAAATGTGTGAAAAAGTGTGGAGTTAGAAAGGGACATTTTATAGTTTGGAAATTGACTTTTAGGAAATAATTCCCAGTGGCTAAATACAATAATTAAATATGGTTTGTCTTAACTGTGTAGTTTGGTATTGTGACTGTATACCAGACTGAAGAGTGGTTCATAAGAATTTAAAAAAGTATTTCAATCTTTAACTTTTTGCAAATCTCTTGTTAACCAGCTTTGCTTTAAATCATATTTTATAATGGAGTTTGTTTGTTAATCTTGTTTGAGTAAATTTTAAGGATTGTGTCACACTTTAAATTGAGATGATCCTCAATCTCAAATCAAGTTACTAGTTTCCAACATCCAAGTCAAGTGTCAAGTAATTTATGTTCTGCTCAGTCATCAAACAGTGACTCGAATCGACTTGAGTCCAAGTCACAATGACTCAGTCCACATCTCTGGTATTTGGTCAGACCCGCCCTGTTTGGTCACAATATTTTTAGCCCTGTCAGTCATTTGTGGAAATAATCAGCCGTTACTCTCTGAAGTGTGATCAGAAGTCACACAATGTACTTATGTTGGCTGTATTTGTCCATGCATCTCCCGTAGACTTCAATGTGGCTGTCACCACAGTCCGGCACCAAAGCAGGATTCGTTGACATGATGACCTTTCCTTCTTCTTTAGGTTCCCTGCTGACAAGCAGGACAGGAACAGGGTTTGTGGGTTCCTGACACACATAGCGTGCAGTGGGTGATCCACAGGTGTAACTGGTCACTAACTCCTGACCTGTTCAATGTTCAACTAGTTACAGTTTATATGAAGTAATAACTTTCACACCATGACACTGGGAGATGCATGTGGCCTCCTCGGAGACTCTCTTATTAGACAATCATCACATTGTTCAGGAGGAATTCATTTACATACAATACAATGCAGAGATATCCATTTTTCTTCAAAGACACTTTGAGGGGTCTCTGTAAGACATAAAAGGCCTCGGATGGCAGGTCATCAGGGTCAACTACATGTGTCATTTTGGCCCATACAGGAGATATGGGTGGATCTACTATCCTATCAATTTTCAGTTCACTTCAGGAGAAAGGATATACAAATAATAATTCGACTCAAATAACCCAGGTGTGGATGTATAAACGAACATTAACACAGGATTAGGAGATGGAGCCGGTGTCACCACTGTGACAGAGGTTTGTCTGGAGGATCATCAAGGCAAAGTCAAAAGACCAAATTAAAAACATATCCAAGGGACTGACACAAGGGCTTAGACCCTGACGACTGGCTGACCATCGATCCAAAGACAGCTGAGATCAAACTAAACAAGCAGCCTGACAGAGAATCTGAATTCTGGTTGATGGGACATATTTTGCTAAAGTGCTGTGCATCACAGAAGGTAGACTCGTCCCCTGTGTCTGCTCCAGCTCCAGATGTTTTACATGTCAGACTGAACTCTCAGCAGGAAGCTGTTTTTGTATTAGTTCATCAGAAATCAAATAAAACACTGGAGCCTGTTCAAGTTTTCATTCCACAGAAATGCTGCGGTCACTGGAAGGTCTTTATCTTCATAGTTCATCATTTCTGTGGAAAGACTTCACGTCATGGGAGGAGTCAGTATCTGACAGGATATAAGGAATCCTGCAGCATCACTGGTCACTCTGGAGGCTCCAGTCAGAAGTCAAGAAGACTCTCACATCTCAGCTGATCTACACACCTTTCACCAGGTGAGGACAAACTGGGCGGAGACAAAAACCTTTTTCAAACTGTGTTTAGACTTTTTCAGTGCTCCAGTCTGTGTGACAGCGTCAGCATCAAACTAGTGTTTACAGGGAGGTACTGCATTTACCCGGTAGACTTGTAGGCTGTCTCCTCCTGTTATAAACACAGTGTAAATGCTGTACAGAAGGCGACGTGCTCACTAACCTGACTTTTCTCTACAGGTTGAAGAAATGGACGGCTCACATCCCCTTACAGTTGCTGCCCTGGGTCGAACTTTCACCCTGGGAACTCTCTACGATGCTCGGGAAGATAAACTGCTCCCAGGTAAGTCTTGACTAAACTCATATTAAGAATATGTTTCATTCTAACTGTCTTTGAAGTCATTTAATTAAATGATGAAACTAATTTAACCAAACCAACATTCATATAGACGACAGAAAGAATGAGCGAAGGCTGACCATTGTCACCAAACAACAACAACAACAACAACAACAACAACAAGGACAAACCAACATGATTGTTGTTGTTTCATGTCACCAGTGTTGCTCTGTGAATCCTGACTCTGAATGGCGGCTGGTTCTAAATGAGTGAAAACAGATATTTTGGTTTTGAAGACACCAGGGATGCAGATTAGAGAAGTGAGGACATGGTTGTGTTGTAATCGTTAATGTGTGTGCTGCCCTGCCACTCATGCTCTCTGGCTGGAAGCCTGGTTTGCATGAGAGTGGGGCTGAGCAGCACTATGCTTGACTCAAACTCAGGGCTCAGTTTTCTCCTTTGTCAGTATCAAATACATTTTGTGTAACATTTTATGTTATCTATCCTGTCCTTTTATTTCCCACTGAAGATTTCCGCTTGTGTATTTATTTATTTACTTTATTTGGATCCCAGTTAGCAGCTGCCCAGCAGCCACTAATCTTCCTGGGGTCCACACATAAAATTACATAAAAAGAAAAGAAAACAAAAAAGAACTTGCCAGAATGATAATAATAATGACAACAGTAGCAGCAATGAGTAGAGATGTGATAACAATTGAGTGCCACAAGGCCGAACTAAAGTAATTCTACCTTATTTCACTCAACCGTGCAAAATAAAACAGGAAGAAAACGTACTCATAACATTATTTATGTGTGTATGTGTGTATATGTATATGGCCATATGTACTACTTATGTATGTCTTCAACATGTGCCATTTCTACCTCTGGGCTGTTAGGTGACATTTCAAATTCCTTTTGAATCCTGATTTAGTTTTTTCTTTAACAATGTGTTCAGGCAGTGTATTCCATGATGCCATTGCTCGATACAACACTGTTCTTTGCATAGCCTCCTTTTTAGCTGTTGGCAGTTGGTAACCACCTCTTGTGGCATGTCTCGTTTGATACCCATGTATGTCAGAGCTTAATGTTAGTTGATTGTATAAACAGATAGGATATTTTGACACTCTAATATTTCTTAAAAAGACAAGGAGTGATACTGTCGGCCTCTCCGTGACTTTTGTCCAGGAAAGCTTGACATGCATCTTGTTTACATTTGAACTTGATCTGCACTTGAGAGCAAGTCGAGCAGCTCTGTTTGGAGCCAGCTGCAGTTTTCCCAGGTCTCTCGCACCTGACCAAATCATTGAGCAGTAGTCGAGTTGTGACAAGACTAGCGTCTCAATCACTTGTTTGGTCAGTTGGGGTGTTAAATACTCTGAGCATCTTCTTATGATTGATATATTCTTCCCCATCTTTGCAATCACTGCATCTGTATTGTCCATGACAAATTGTTTTCCATGATGACACCCAAGAGCTTTGTTTCTTCGACCTGCTCAATATTTACATTATTCAGCATTAGATTTAACTGGGGTTTAATACTCAGTGAATGATTTGTTCCAAAAATAATGCTCTTTGTTTTTTGTATGTTTAAAACTAATCTGTTACTAGTAACCCATTCTAATACTGCCATCAATTCTTTGTTTAAAATTTCATTGATTTCATTTACTGTGGGCGCATGTACATATAATGTTGCGTCATCAGAATACATGGACCCTTTTGCTTTTTCCAACAGCAGAGGAAAGTCATTAGTAAAGATAGAATAGAGTAAATGACCCAGTGAGCTTCCTTGTAGAATTCCAGACTCAACCTGTTTAGTCTCTGAGAAGCTGCCATTAAAAATACTCTTTGGGTTCTGTTGAATAGGTAACTCTCCAACCATGCAATCGCTGTTGGGGTAAAACCGCACCACCTGAGTTTATTAATTAGCAGTCTGTGATCAATAACATCGAAGGCTGCACTATAGTCAAATAGTACTGCTCCCACCAGATTTTTCTCATCTATCTCTCTCAACCAATCTTCTGTCATTTGAGTAAGTGCTGTGGCTGTTGAGTGGCCCTCTCTAGAAACGTGTTGGTATTCACTTATCAAATTATTCATGGTAAAATAATCTTGTATTTGGTTGAAAACAATTTTTTCTGGGATTTTGTTAAGAACTGGTGTCAGGCTTCTTGGTCGGCTGTTAGAGCCAGTAGAGGCATTCTTGGTGTTCTTTGGGAGTGGTATCACTCTGGCTTCTTTCCATATTATCGGGCAGATATTACCTTCAAAGCTCAAGTTAAAGATGTGTTTTCCATCTATATTGTCACTACCAGATGACTTATCATTATTGATGGACAACAATCATTTTTCCACCTCTCCAACATTGACTTTGCATAATTCAAAAGTACATTCTTTGTTCTTCGTTATCTTATCTCTAATGTGTGCTTAAGATACTTCACAGTTAGATTTTGTCATTTCCTGTCTCAGCTTTTCAACTTTACCTGTGAAGTAATTATTGAAGTTGTTTGCTATTTCTGAGGGTTTGGTTATAAATGCCCCTTCCGACTCTCTATAGGATGGTGTTGAAATGTGCCTTCTGCCCATAATGTTATTGAAGGTACCCCATAGCTTTTTCCCATCATGCTTTATGCTGTCTATTCTCGTTGCATAATATAATTTATTCTTTTTCCTATTCAATTTGGTCACCTCATTTCTTGTTTTACAGTACAACTGCCACTCTGAAGGATCACTTGATTTTATTGCTGCCCTTTTTATTCTGTCTCTATCAGCCATACATTTCTGTAGATCCTTATCAATCCTTGATGCATTAACAGTTCTTACAGTCACCTTCTTAAGAGGTGCGTGTTTATCCATTACCGGAATTATTTATTTCATAAGAACCTCAAGTGTACCATTTGGATCCCTCTCTCTAAAAACACCAGACCATCTTATATTTTTGATATCCTCCACATACGAATCACAACAGAATAATTTATATGATCTTTTAAATGCTATTTTTGGTCCTGCTTTTGGGACTTTGGCTTTCCTGCAGATTGCTATGACATTATGGTCAGTAAAACCTACCGGTACCGATACTGCTTTTGCACACTGTTCTCCAGCGTTAGTACAGATGTGATCTATTAATGTGGATGATGTTCCACCATTACTATTAGTGACTACTCTGGTTGGCTGTTTAATCACCTGCTCCAAATTGCAAGCACTTGTTACTGTTAGCAGTTTCTTTTTTAGTGTACAGTCAGACAAAAAGAAATTTATATTCATGTCTCCCAATAGATATATTTCTTTGTTCTCATCACATGCTTTGCAATCGTTTCAGTCATTTTGTCTAAGTAAGGACAGTTAGAGCGCGGTGGCCTATAACAGCATCCCACTAACAGGGGTGTTAAATGGGGTAAATGGACTTGCAGCCACAGTATTTCTACATCACTTGACATCAAATCTTCTCTATACTTTACATGAAGGTGGCTTTGCACATAAAATGCGACTCCTCCACCATAGATATTTCTGTCTCTGCTATAAATACTGTATCCTTGTATTAACAGATGACCATCATCAAATGAGTCATCTAAGTGAGTTTCTGACATTGCCAATATGTTAATATTATTTGATGTTAGCATGTCCTGAACATCCTGAATCTTATATCTGAGGCTGCAAATAAACATGAGCTATCTTTAACCCTTTCTTGGGTAGTTTAGCAGACACTGAAATAAAAATAACAATAAGCTGGCAGTGAACAAAACTCTATCATTACCTTTGTGTGGACTGTGTGTTTATGCATGTGTTTGTGTGTACGTGCACGAATGCATGTGTATATGTGTGTGTATCAGGCATTTAATCTGATTTGAAAAGGACAGAGAGGGAGGTAATGTCACGCAGTGACGCCTGAGGCGTAATTACAGCTGTGAGTGCAGAGAGAGGAGGGTGAGGCAGGGAGAGGGGGAGAAACCATGGGAGAGACGGGGACGAGGTACAGCAGCCACATCAGTAATAACAGCTTTACTAGGTGAGATATACGATACGATACGATACGAATACGATACAACTTTATTAATCCCCGTAGGAGAAATTTGTTTGTTGCAAACAGCCCAGCAGCAGTGGAAGGACAAAAGGATAAAAAATAACAGTGCAATAAATACAATAAATACAAAGTGCTAATGCATAAGATATAGATGTTAATAAAACTAAAAGTATAATAATAATAATAATTGCTCCATCCACTCTTCACTGATACTCTCCTCAGTCTGCCGAGTCAGGAGACGTTAGTTTTGGAGGTGGCAGGGAGGTTGGTTGGGTTGATTGGTGATGAAAGCTGTCGCCTGCCTCAGGATCTGCTGATGGCAAAATTAAACTGCAATAACCAGGTTTCAACCTGTAGAGGGCAGTGGCTTTGCATATTTATAACACAATATGTAGAATACTTTGTATAAAATGTCCAGATTTAAAGTAGAATCAATGAACAACACTGAACACCAGGGATGTAACAACACCAGAAACTCACAGCATGATATCATCAGGATATAAAGTTTTCATCACAATATAAAAAAAATGTAAAAAGAGAAATTAAAAGATGATTTGAACAATGTCCTTTAACAATAAATGTGATGTGTAAAGCATTTATTATTTCTTTACAAAATGTTATTTTTACTTGAGGTCCTTCTGCTTTGCTTTTATAGTAAAATAAAAGTAGCCATGAATTGTCTTTGGTAATAAATGAATGATGTATAACTGCTAAACAATACAGCAGCCAACAGCAATGCCTCCGCTCTTGTTGTCCAGCAGACGTACATCAGTTGTCGGTGTAATATGTGCCAGTATTTCAGACTCGTAGCAGCAGATTCAAGCAGTCATCGACTCATTTGTGTCAGAAAACTTCAAGAAAAACCATCCAAACTTATTTGCACATGTTGTCCTTGACTTCATGTTTTTTGATGTGATTGTGTTGAAAGCATTTTTGTCTGTCACTTAAACTTCACTGATAGACCAGCGGCTGTCTGCAAACCATCAATTCCACTGTCACAGGTTCTCCGTTGTTCTGGTCCAAGAAGACCTTCAAGATGAAGCTTCAGAAATCCAGATGATTTTTAGCATTTTGTGTCTTTATATTAAAATTCTGTCCATGCTCTAACAGATTACTGATGTTTTTCTTTTTCTGTAGGATTAACTCTCCCAGGGCAGATAACTAATACCCCTCAGCCTTACAGTAACTTTGAAGTCTCTGCATCTGACTCCATTGAATCCAAGTCCTTTCTGCTGGATATTGAAGCTTCTCTGAAGGCCAGTTTCCTGAGTGGACTGGTTGAAGTTGGAGGATCTGCCAAGTATCTGAATGATACGAAGAAATTCAAGAATCAGAGCAGAGTGACGTTGCAGTACAAAGCTACCACACACTTCAATCAGTTGTCAGTGACTCAACTTGGAACCATGATAAACCAACAGAAAGATTCCATCGAGAAGACCACGGCAACACATGTAGTCTCAAAAATCCTTTATGGGGCAGATGCTTTCTTTGTGTTTGACAGTGAGAAGTTAGAAGCCAGCAGCGTTCAGGACATCCAGGGCCACATGGAGGCTGTGATCAAGAAGATCCCCTCAGTTAATCTTGAGGGTAAAGTTGACATCAAGCTGACTGAAGAAGAAAAAGACCTGACCAACAAATTCTCCTGCAAATTCTATGGAGACTTCATTCTTGAAAGCAACCCTGCAACATTTGAAGATGCAGTGAAGACCTATGTAGAGCTTCCAAAGGAGCTGGGAGAAAATGGAGAGAAGAGTGTTCCTCTGAAGGTCTGGATGATGCCTCTGAAGGTCTCTGACACTACTGCAGCTGAGCTGAAGAGAGAGATCAGCAATGGATTAGTGTGGAAGGTGCAGGATGCTCTCGAAGATTTAAGAGAAATACAAATAAGATGCAACGATTCTCTGGACGACACAGTGGTACAGAATCTTCCACAGATCCAAGAAGAGTTAAACAATTTTAAAACACAGTGTAGTTGTTATGAATCTCAGCTCCGGAAGACCATGAAGGACACATTTCCCCTCATCCGTAAAGGTGAAGAAGACGAGAGCTCAGTAGAAAAACTCCTTGAAGACAGAAACAAGTCACCATTCAGTCGTGAAAAACTAGACAAGTGGCTGGATCATAAAGAGAGAGAAATCAACGTCATCAGGTCCTGTGTGGAAATGATGGAGGGAACAAAGATCGTCCGTAATCAGTCAGAGCTGGACAGAGAGGTTCTTGCTGCAGGTGACGATGATGCTCTGTGCTTCGTCTTCACCTCCCTGCAGAGTGCTGATCCCTGCCTGGATGAGATGGACCGATACCTGGGTTCACTTAGAGGAAGTACCAATGAAGTCCCATGGTACTACTCAGGTGAAGTTTTAACCAAAATGAGACAAAAAGCCAAATATTTCCAAGATATTGGCAAATCTTTGAAGAGCAACAGCAGATTCTGTTTCCTGGTAGCTGCCATCACAAATGAGAAACACACCGGAGCAACCATCTACCACTACAAGA
>JBBNBP010001600.1:0-17603 GCA_039737535.1 Lagodon rhomboides | reverse complement strand
GAGGTGGTGGAATTGCTGCTGTCTTCTCTGACATTTATGTCTGTAAGGAAGTCCACCTTGGTGATTTCGTATCATTTGAATACCTTGCCTTGTCAGTGCATTGCAAAACTACAGTCTTAATAATAACTGTTTACCGTCCACCAAAATCCAAATGTGGATTTCTGGAAGAATTCTCTCAGCTGTTATCTAAGGTTTCCATTGATTATGACTGTCTTATTATATCTGGTGACTTTAATATTCACATTGACACTGAAACTGATCCAGATGCCATAAACTTTATTAGTCTGCTGGAGGCATTTGACCTCTCCCAACATGTCCGTGGACCCACCCACAATAAAGGACATACCCTTGATCTTATCATCTCAAAAGGACTCAACATTACAACACCTCTTGTTGTGGACATAGCTTTTTCCGATCACTGTTGCATTTACTTTGATGTTTCTGCTTGCCCTGTACAACGTCACAGTTCTCAATTTCTCAAAAGATGCATAATTAATGACAATACCATTGAAAGCTTTCAAAAAACTATAAATGAGTTGTCATTGTCCATGACATCTTCAACTGAGGACCTTGTGGACAACTTCAACTCAAAAATACACAGTGTATTCAACAAAATTGCACCGCTTAAAACTAAATATGTAAAAAAAACAAAAGGCTCCCTGGAGAAATGGAGTGGCCATCAGACACTTAAAGAGAAAGTGTCATCAGGCAGAGCGACAGTGGAGAAAAACAAGACTTCACGTTCACAATGACATCTATAAGGATAAACTGAATGAATACAACAAAGCAATTAAACAAGCCAGACAATCATTCCTTTCTAAAATCATCAATGAAAATATTAATAATAGTAAAGTGCTTTTCTCCACTGTTGACAGACTTGTTAACCCACCATCCACCATTCCTTCAGAAATATTGTCCTCAGTAAAATGTGTTGCGGCTATCTTTAACAAAGCCGCTGAGGAGCTTGAAGCTTGAAGTTGACGCGTCCAAACAAAACGAAGGATCCAGGATGCGTTTGATGGTGTTTCAACAACTGAAATAATTACTTGACTGATGATATGAAAATGATAACGGTGACGACGGTCAACAAAAATATATCCGCTCCTAAGCTCACTCTCAGTGTGTTTCAAAAACTCCCGCCACCACAGACAATAGATAATAATAACCACACCCACTTAAATGCAAAAGGAAATGACGTGACGAACGTAATGACGTAACGTGAACTCAAAATGAAGGGCAAAATATATTTTAGCCTCTACAATACCGGCCCCTAATTATTATCCTTACATTAATAACAATAATAATTACTCAATGAATAATAATTCCACGCAAGTACATTTCAAAATAATAGAGTCCATCATGAGGATCTTCTTTCTTCAATGTGTCAAGAGTGCAAACTGTCACTCTGAAAGAGTCCATAGTGTGTGAAAGAGTCCATAGTTCATAGTGTATGTACTGTCGTGTGCAAGGGGCAAGGGGCAAAACAAAAACAAAGTCAGTCTGGGCCTTTCAGCTCTTCTGCTTCCAATAGAAGGCAAAGTTTGTTGATTGGTCTGTTCAAAAATCCAGTCTTGGTTTTTATCCGAACGTGACGAACAAGTCCTCTTCTGTCCGGAATGGTTTCTGTAATTTTTCCGGTCAGCCAGGTGTTCCGAGGTGCTGAATCATCCATGATTATCACGCTGTCTCCTGGTGAGAAGTTGCGTCTGATTTTGGACCATTTCTGTCTTTCTTGTAGTTGTGGTAGATATTCTTTAACCCACCTTTTCCAGAACAGGTCTGACATATACTGGATTTGTCTCCATCTGCGTCGGGCATATATGTCGTCCTGTTTAAACTGTCCTGGTGGAAGCAAAGGCGTGGTTTTGAGAAGAAGGAGGTGGTTTGGGGTGAGTGCTTCAAGGTCATTCGAGTCTGTAGAAGCCTTGGTAATGGGGCGGCTGTTGAGGATGGCCTCAGCCTCACATAAAACTGTGTGGAGGCCCTCTTCATCGAGACACTGCAGGTTTAAGGTTGAGTTCAGAATTTTTCGCACTGATTTGATTAATCTCTCCCACACACCACCATGATGGGTGCCAGCAGGGGGATTGAAGATCTAGTTGATCCCTTTGTTAAGCAGAGTGTTGTGAATCTGATTTTGATTCCAGCTTTCGATTGCTTCCTTCAATTCCCGCTGAGCGCCAACAAAGTTAGTGCCATTGTCAGATCGAAGTTCTTTTATCTGACCACGTCTGGCTACAAAGCGTCGAAGGGCGTTTGTGATGAAGTGCTTACTCCCTCACTGTTTGGTTTGGTGGTTTGTTACCTGTGTGCTGCAGTTCATGGGCTCAAAGAGGGAGCACGCCTCTATAGGTAGCCTTTTGTAGGTCTGGAAGGAGGTGGGTATTGCTGTGATTGGATGATGGAAGGGGTGTATATATTTCTGTTAAATTAAGTTGAATTATTTATGTTGTACATTTCATTATTGAAATCTGAATGTACATGTTTTTTTTTGTTTATATTTCAGAATTGAATATGCATTTGTTAGGACCCAAGAGTCAAGGGAATTATGATTTATATTGTTCATTTTGTCCGTCCTCCCTCACACAGATCAACTCTGATAGGCTGGTTCAAACTGGAGAAGAGGCCTATCAGAGTATATATAGGATAAGAATATTGTTTGGGGTTGTTGTTGGTTGTCTGCATGCTATGGGAAGAGCAGCACTCCATTATGTTTCCTTTGTTAGAAGACTATTTTTGGTTTGAGAAAGAATAAAAGTCAACTTGTTTTTGCACACCTCCTCGCCAGCGTGATGTCTTTGTGACCCTGCATCGCTCTTTACTACAATTGGTGGCAGTGGTGGGATCTCATACGCCTGTGAAGAGTCAGCGGTAGAATCCTGAGTAAATGAGAGGTGTAGGACGTGGAAGAGCCCGTTCGGCAAGAAAAGCCATCCTGGCAGACCTGGAGGAAAAGACAATGGAAGGTACACCACCACCAGAGGGAGCCACAGCTGCTGAAGGGGGAGAAGAACCAGTCGTCCGATCTAAGGTGGCTATGGCCACTGGTGACAGGCAAGAGCTCTCTGAACCAACTTTTTTTGAAGAAATGAAAGAGTTTATGCGTCGATCTATACAGACTGAAGCTATACTTTTCGAACAGATTAAACAACTAAGAACTGAAATGGTAACAAGGCCTAAGCAGGACTGGTCCTCAGAAGAACCTGATGAAGGCTCTGATCATCAATTTCCTTTCCCCGTGGCTGCTGGTATCCAAAGGCTACAGACTGAAACTTCCAGATTGCAAATGAAAAGTGTCCAACCTGAAACATTCACTACACATGAGGCACAAGGGCCCAACTCCTTTTCACAGCAGCTTCCAGTTCAGCATCAAGCACATGCTTCTCCACCAACCTGTGCTGCAGGACGCCATGTTGGTGATCCTAAAATACCTGATTTCAAAGAAGGTGAGGACCCAGAGAGTTTCTTTGTTCGGTTTGAACGAATAGCCAGAACATGGGGGTGGCAGCCAGATGAGTGGGCAGCCAGAGTGGTCACCTTACTGACAGGAAAAGCGCTTGAGGCTTATGCGGGAATGGATGAAGAACTGTCTGAATCATATGATGCTATTAAGTCTGCTGTGTTAATGAAGTACAATGTCACCGAAGAAACCTACAGACAGCGTTTTCGGAGCACTACTGTGCCGGTGGGAGAGACAGTCAGAGAAACATACAACCGGATCAAGGGACTTTATAGACGATGGATGCGGCCTCAAAGCCGTACGAAGGAGCAGATGGGGGAAGTCATCATCTTGGAGCAGTACCTCCGTGTGCTCCATCCTGACATCCGCACCTGGGTTAAAGAACACAGTCCCCAGACTGGAGAAGAGGCAGCGGACCTGGCAGAACGCTACACCGCAGCTCACCGGGACCCCTTAAAGAAAAGAGTGACTGTCGGTAAGCCGAGGTTTGGTGAGAACAAACCTTGCAGTTTTCCTGTTGTGGACAGTGGGGACACTTGGGCCGGTAATAAAACTGCTCATTCCAATGTAAAACCCAATTACTTGGTATGTTTCTACTGTCAGCAACCTGGCCACAAAGCTTCAGTGTGTCCTTTGAAAAAGTCAAAGTCTGTTGAATTGTGTGCTGTACCTCGGCCAGACAGTGATCATAGTAATATTAATGATACTGGTATGCTTCCACACAAACATGTAGTGGAGGTGACAATTAATGGTAATGTGGCAAAGGCTCTCGCTGACACTGGTAGCTCACAAACTTTGGTAAAATCCAGCCTGCTAAACAATGCACATGCTAATTTTGAGCGAAGTGTGAATATCACATGTGTTCATGGTTGTAAGAAAGACTATCCAACGGCAGATGTAGTCATTGAGGTTGAAGGCCAAGCATTTCTATTAACTGTTGGAGTCCTAGATCATTTAGCCTATGATGTGATCCTTGGTGAAGATTTGCCCATCTTAGACAACTTGGTCCAGCAAAACTCTGTGGCATACTCCTGTGCTGTAGTTACCCGTTCAGCAACCAAGGGGTTAGAACCACTACCAGACGCAGATGATAGTTTGTATGAAGGGGAGGGTAAGATTAAGAAAACAAAACGACAGCGACGTCAGGAGAAGAACAGGCATATTGACAAAAGTAAATGTTCTGAGCCTACTCTCCCTGCAACCCCGCTAATAGAACCTCCCTGGCAAATCCCAAACAACTTCAGAGAAAGTCAGGATAAGGACTCATCTCTAAAACCTCTTTTTGCTAAAGCACGTGTAGTAGAAGAGAACCAGGAAGCAGACTCAGGGGGGCTGAGTGGTGTTATTGGGGATCCGTTCATTATAAAAGAAAATCTTTTGTATTTGGCTGACATTGATAAACCCAGACTGGTTGTTCCAAAAGAGTATCGTCAGATCATCTTACATTTGGGCCATACTGTTCCGTGGGCTGGGCATTTAGGACAGGCCAAGACCTATGACCGCATTGCACAACGCTTCTATTGGCCAGGTCTATACAAAGAAGTAATAGAATACTGTAAAACATGCCATGAATGTCAGATTGTAGCGCCTACCAAAGTTTCAGACAGAGGCCAGTTACAACCATTACCCATCCTGAGTGTGCCGTATGAGAGGATAGCAATGGATATAATTGGTCCATTGCCAAAAAGTAGTAGTGGACACAAATTTGCCCTTGTCATATGTGACTATGCGACCAGATATCCTGATGTCTATCCTCTGCGCTCCATTCAAGTGAAACATATAGTTCGGTGTTTAGTGGAGTTGTTTTCTAGAGTTGGCATCCCAAAAGAGATCTTAACAGACCAGGGTACAAACTTAATGTCACACCTTATGAAGTCACTGTATTCCCAACTCGGTGTAAAAGGGATAAGAACAACCCCATATCACCCAGAAACTGATGGTCTTGTTGAAAGGTTCAATGGTACACTGAAACAAATGTTAAGGAAGTTTATTGATGACACTGGCAAAGACTGGGATAAATGGTTGCCTTTTCTTTTGTTTGCGTACAGAGAGGTACCCCAGGCTTCAACTGGTTTCTCCCCATTTGAGTTGTTATATGGCAGACAGGTCAGAGGCCCCTTGGACATGCTGAAGGACAACTGGGTGGCTGGTGAGGTGACATCAAAAACAACCAACATCATCTCCTACATTCTGCAAATGAGAGACAAACTGGAAAGTTACAGAGAAAAAGTCAAAGAACACATGCAAGATGCTCAACATAAACAGAAGGTGTGGTATGACAAACATGCTCGTGACAGAGAACTGAAAGTTGGTCAAAAAGTTTTGCTACTGCTTCCTACAGGACCCAGTAAGTTACTAGCAAAGTGGCAAGGTCCATATTCTGTTACCAGAAAGGTGGGACCTGTAACATATGAAATTTTCTGTCCTGACAAACTTAAACACAGACAATTGCTGCATGTTAACTTGTTAAAGGAGTACCAGGAAAGAAACAACCCGGACACAGGTGGAGAGTGTGTTCTGATGGTCCGGGATGTCCAGCCAGAAGATGATGAGGTGGTGGAAGCTGAAGAAGCTGACATGGTACCCTTAAGACAGCAGTGTACACCCCAACTTCCTCCAGAACACTTGAGTGTGGATCAGTGGTGTCAACTGGGTGAGCTTAAACAACGTTTCCCTTCACTGTTCTCAGAAAAACCTGGACTTACTGATGTGATAACCCACAAAATTGTTCTGAAGGACCCTAAACCTGTCCGTCTGAAGCCTTACAGAGTTCCAGAACGAATGATGGAACCGCTGAGAAAGGAGGTCCAGATGATGCTGGACATGGGAGTCATTGAGCCGTCTAGGAGTGAGTGGTCAAACCCTATTGTGCTTGTTCCCAAGAAAAACTCCACTCAACCACGATTCTGTTCTGACATGAGGAAACTGAACAGTATTTCCTGTTTTGACACTTATCCTATGCCACGTATTGACGAGTTGCTAGAAAGACTGGGAAAAGCCAAATACATCACAACCTTGGATCTATGTAAAGGTTACTGGCAAGTGCCTCTTGATCCAGCTTGTAAGGAATATACAGCTTTCCAGATTCCCGGAATGGGTTTGTATCATTACACCGTACTACCTTTTGGTCTCCATGGGGCACCTGCAACCTTTCAGAGATTAATGGACATTGTGCTAAATGATTGCTCCAGGTTTTCGGCTGCCTATCTCGATGATGTTGTGATTTACAGTGAATCGTGGGAGGAACACCTGCACCATCTTGAGGTTGTCCTAACCAAGATCCAGGGAGCTGGACTGACTCTGAACGTGAACAAGTGCTCTTTGGCCCAACAGGAGGTGAAATACCTTGGATATTTGGTCGGCCGTGGGCAAATAAAACCCCAAGTAGAAAAGATGAAGGCTATCCAGCTGATTCCGAGACCGCTGACCAAAAAGCAGGTGAGATCCTTTTTGGGACTTGTGGGATGGTACCGAAGATTCATTCCTCATTTTGCTACACTAGCAGCACCACTCACTGATCTGACCAAAAAATCAGTCTCTAAAGTAATTTGGAATGATGAATGTGAGAATGCCTTCAAAACCTTAAAGAGACAGATCTGTCAAGCTCCTGTGTTGCAGACCCCTGACTTCACTAAACAATTCCTTGTGCAAGTTGATGCCTCTGGGGTGGGATTAGGAGCTGTGTTAGCCCAGGGTAGGCCAGGGGAGGAAAAACCTGTCCTATTCCTAAGCAAGAAGCTGTTCGACCGGGAGAAAAAATACTCCACAGTGGAAAAGGAGGGACTAGCTATAAAGTGGGCTATTGATTCATTGAAATATTATCTTCTGGGAAGACAATTTGTGTTGCAGACGGACCATAGACCCTTGAAGTGGATGCATTCAAAGCAGCATCAGAATGCAAGGATCCTGCGTTGGTGTCTAGCCCTCCAGCCATACCAGTTTACTATACAGCATTGTCCGGGTAAGAGTAACCTTATTGCTGATTATCTGTCCCGTTTGCCGGACCTGTGCAAACCAGAGGGGGAGGAGGTGTGAAATGTGATGAAGTGCTTACTCCCTCACTGTTTGGTTTGGTGGTTTGTTACCTGTGTGCTGCAGTTCATGGGCTCAAAGAGGGAGCACGCCTCTATAGGTAGCCTTTTGTAGGTCTGGAAGGAGGTGGGTATTGCTGTGATTGGATGATGGAAGGGGTGTATATATTTCTGTTAAATTAAGTTGAATTATTTATGTTGTACATTTCATTATTGAAATCTGAATGTACATGTTTTTTTTTGTTTATATTTCAGAATTGAATATGCATTTGTTAGGACCCAAGAGTCAAGGGAATTATGATTTATATTGTTCATTTTGTCCGTCCTCCCTCACACAGATCAACTCTGATAGGCTGGTTCAAACTGGAGAAGAGGCCTATCAGAGTATATATAGGATAAGAATATTGTTTGGGGTTGTTGTTGGTTGTCTGCATGCTATGGGAAGAGCAGCACTCCATTATGTTTCCTTTGTTAGAAGACTACTTTTGGTTTGAGAAAGAATAAAAGTCAACTTGTTTTTGCACACCTCCTCGCCAGCGTGATGTCTTTGTGACCCTGCATCGCTCTTTACTACAGCGTTGATGAAAGAGTCTGTGTTTAGCGACGAGGCCACTTCAATGTGCACTGCTCTTACAGTCAAACACATGAAAACAACACCATAACGCTTGAAAACTTTCCTTCCTTGCTTAACCCCAAAGGGTCCAAAATAGTCCACCCCCACATACGTGAATGGAGGTTCATCAGGGGTGATCCTATCCAGGGGCAAGTCTGCCATCTGCTGTTGACCCGGGGTAGCATTGACACGCCGACAAACAACATATCTTGCCAGTATTTTCCTGATCAACACAGTGGCTCCAGGAATCCAGTACCTTTGGCGAAGCACAGATAGCATGTGGTTGCGACCACCATGACCCACCTTTTCATGAATATGCCGCAGAATCAGATCAGAAATGTGAAAATCTTTACCCAATATCACAGGATGTTTTACCTCTTCTGGCATTGCTGCTCTGCTTAGTCGGCCTCCAACTCGCAATACATCTTTATCCAAAATGGGGTCGAGTTTGTGAATGTGGCTGGTTCGTTTGACATTCATTCCTCTTTTCAGACTTGCAATTTCATCTGCAAACTTCCTCTTCTGACAAAAGCAGATAACCTCGATTTCAGCAGCAGCCAGTTCTTCCACGGTGAGGTGAACACAAGTTGTTAGTTTTTCTTTTCTGCCGAGACACAAAAGCAGTTTTTTAAATCTGAGCATCCATGCTGTCGCCCTTTTCAGATGAGTCCAGGAGGAGAAATGACGAATGAAGCGTGTTACTGGATCCATGGCGTCAGTTGTTACCTGAGTGGCATTTACAGTTATGCTCTTCACTTCAGCATCCTTTGGTGAGATTTTTTCCAGATCATCAGGATTCTGAGGCCACTCCTCTTGAGATTGAAGAAGAAATTCAGGTCCAGACAGCCATATTTCCTTTTGAAGAAAGGTTTCAACTCTTAGACCCCGTGAAGCCATGTCTGCTGGGTTGTTAGTTGTGTTTACATACCTCCACTGTTGTGCATGCGAGACTTTGTGAATTTCAGTAATTCTGTTGGCCACAAAGGTGCGGAATCTGGTGGTCTTGTTGTTGATACATTTGAGCACGGAGGTGCTATCAGTCCAGAATATGGATTCAGATAAATCCATGTGCAGCTCTTTTTTCCACACGGTGTCCATTCTGCTTGCCATTGTTGCTGCAGTCAGCTCCATTCGAGGGATAGTGGCAGGTTTTAATGGAGCCACTCTTGCTTTCCCCATCACAAATCCACAGTGTGCTCTGCCTTGGTGGTTATGTAGCAACAGATAGCTGACAGTCCCATAGCCGTCTTCACATGCGTCTGAGAAATGATGTAGTTGAGCAGATGCAACTGTTCCAAAATCTGTGGGTTTGAGGCATCTGTCAACCTTGGAAGACTTTCAGCTCATGAAGCTCATGAATCCAACGCATCCATTCCTGTACAGCAGAATCAGGTAATGCATCATCCCAACCAACCTTTTTTCTACACAAATTTTGCAGGATTTTCTTGGCGGTCAAGACGACAGGTGACAGCATTCCCAGTGGGTCATGTACTGAGCTCACTGTTGAAAGAATTCCACGCCTTGTGAGAGGTCTGTCTTTGAAGATGATTTTAAACTTGAAGACATCGGACTGTATACACCACTGTACACCAAGTACTCTCTCCACAGGTAGGTTGTCATGATCCAGGTCCAAATTCTTCATCTCTTTTGCTTTTTCGCTCGAGGGCTGAAGTCTTTCACGTTGTCCTCGGCACATCTTCTGAGTGCAAAGTTTGCACAACTAGGAGAAGAAGTCGCTCCAAAAAGATGTACTGTCATTCTGTACTCCACCATGTTCTGACTGTAGTCTCTGTCGGGCCACCAGAGGAACCTCAACAAGTCTCTGTCTTCTCTTGGCACCTTGACTTGATGAAACATCGCTTCAATATCTGCAGCAATGACAATAGGTTCTTTGCGGAATCTGGTCAAGACTCCTATCAATGTGCTGGTCAGGTCTGGCCCCTGTAGGAGCTGAGAGTTCAGTGAAACTCCCTGAAACGTCGCTCCACAGTCAAACACCACTCTTAATTTTTTCTTTTGTGGATGCAGGACCCCATGATGTGGCAGATACCATTTTCTTCCATCACTGCGTTCCAAGACACCATCTGGTACTTGTTCAGCATAACCTTTGGCCAACATGTCAGACATAAAGCTTGTATAATCAGAGTGAAAAGATGGATCTTTTTTAAATCTTTTCTTCAGGTTCAGTGTGCGTTGTTCGGTGACACTTCTGTTGTCTGGCATGTAGATTTTCTTTTCCCTTAAAGATAAGTGAATGCAATAATGGCCGTCAGCCAGTGTGGTAGATTGTGTGACCTGATCCAGAAATATTTTGTCTTCTTTTGACAGTTCTTTATCTTCTCTTACACACTCAGGAAAGTCATTTCTGAACTGTTGTTCCCACAGCTTGTCGAGTTTCACAACTGAGATCCTGTTGACACTGACTGTTGATTGCTCCTGAGCATCATCCTCTCTTTTTCCAAGCGGTCCATTTACCGTCCAGCCAAGCATGGTTTTAACAGCATACGGTCCATCTCCCACACTCTGTATGACATCCAGTGGTTCAAGAGCCTTTGGTACATCTGAACCAATCAGTAGCTCGATCTCTGACTCAATTTCTGGCAGATGGACATTTTTCAGATATGACCACTGTTCAATATCCCTTTTATGTGGGATATTGCCTTGATGCACGGGCATAGTCTTCTGGGTGTATATGCCTGGAAGATCACAAAAATTGCTGCTGCCTAGTCCAGCAACTTCAAGACCAGACACAATGTTAGTTCCAACGACCTTTTGCTGGCCCATGGTTCTCAAAAGAATACTTGACCTTCTTCCTTGGAGTTTGAGCTTGGTCATCAGGCCCACTGTACAAAACGATGCAGTGCTACCTGGGTCAAGAAATGCATACGTAAGTACAATAGCGCTCCCCTTTGTAGCTTTCACTTGCACAGGCACAATTGAAAGTTTGCAGTTGTCTTCACCGGCCCCAGTAAGACCACTGGTTTGAACCGAAGCTACAGCACTCCTTCTGGCTGTGTCCTTCATCTCTGTTTGTTGTGTGTCCATCTCCTTTCTCCTTTGGTGAATATGCAACATCCTGGGATGCTTCAAACCACATATGTCACAGGTGAGTCGCTTTCTGCAGTCTCTGCTGAGGTGCCCTTTACACAAACAGCCATAACAAATTCCATTTTCTCTCATGAAAGCGACTTTATCATTATGTGTCCTTTTTTCCAACTTTGAACACATATCCAAACCATGTCCACCATCACAGAACAAACAGGTTTTCAAGTCAAACAAACTTTCCTTTTCTTTTGTGCCTTTTCCATTCTTGTCTTTAAGCGTCACGGCAGTAGCAAATATACTTCCCTTTATCCTTGGTTGAGGTTGTAACTTGAACCTCCTTGCATCTTTGCTCACTGCTGGAGTGTCTTTGATATCTCCAAACACTGGGTCAGTCAAAATCCTCACTTGTCTTTCCAGAAAATCCACCACATCCTTGAAGCTAGTTCTTTTTCTGTATTTCTCCTGGAAATCACAAGCCAGAGTTCTCCATTTGTCCCTCAGCCGATAGGGCAGTTTCTGTATAATGATGAGCATGTTTGAAGGCATGTCAAGCTCCCTCATGTAGTTGACATCTTCCATGGCGTTGCAACATCCTTGAAGGAAAAGGGTATATGCTTGCAGGGATTTTGTGTCATCAGGTTTTATTGATGGCCATGCAAGAGCCTTGTCCATGTAGGCTCTAGCAATCTTGTATTTGTTGCCAAAATGCTCTTGAAGTAAAGATTTAGCCTTGACGTATCCTATCCTGTCTGAGGTCATGTGTAGGCAGCTCCTTACCATTTCTCTCGGCTGTCCTCTTGTGTACTGCTCCAAGTAATACAAACAGTCTCTGTAACTTTCATTCTTGCTTTCAATGCTGTGTTCAATCGACTTAATGAATGTTGGGTACTGGAGGGGGTCACCATCAAAAACTTGAATTTCCCTCTTTGGCATAGAAGAAAGGCGTTGTTGATTAATTAACAGTGCAGTGATTTCATTTTGTTTTTCCATTACTGAGTATATGTTGCTTTGTTGACCACTGTTTGAAGTAGGCAAGATGGCTGGCGTTTCCACATGTGCATGATTGGCTGTATTCGTGATGCCTGCATTGAATATCTTGGGATTTGTGGAAGGTGGGAGGGGATTTGTTATGGAAGGTTGATTGAGAGTTGCAGGTTGGGAGAAAGTTGCAGGTTGGGGGAGAGCCGCAGGTAGGGGGAGAGTTGCAGATTAGGGGAGAGCTGCAGGTAGGGGGAGAGCTGCAGGTCAGGGGGAGAGTTGCAGCTGTGTGCATGGCTACAGGTCTTGCTTCAACATCAAGTGACTTCCTTTGATGCTTTTCAAAATATGACATCATACCATCAGACCTATTAGTTGCATGACTTTGTTCTACACTGGATCCTCCTGATGCTCCAAGTACATGCACTTTGGCCAAAGTAGCAGCAATGTCTGCCTCCAGTTGCAGTTGCTCCTTTTTCCTCCTTATTAACTCCTCCTGTTCCTCCAAAGCATGTTTATCTTTCAGCATTTTTTGATGCACAACCAGAGCAGCAACATCAGCTTCAGCTTTAATGCGTGCGGATGAAGCCCTACTTGAAGCTTTTGAGCTTGCCTTGGAAGCACTTGGTTTATTTTTCCCGCTGCTAGCGACATTGGACACACTGTCATCTGGTTGAATTAATTCTTGCACATCAGATATTGCTTTTGCATTTGACAGAGGGGGAGGATTGTCCTGTGGAGGGGTTTCCTCCTGTGTTTCAACAGGGGATTGAGGAATTTCCTCCTTTGATTCAACAGGTGGTGCTGCTGTCTCAGGTGTGATAGAGAAAGTGGCTGAATCAGCAGCAGCAGGTGGTACATTCACAGTCTCAACAATGGCATGACCTGATGTTGGCAAATGGCATCTTTCTTTTTCAAAAAGCCACTGTTTCACATCCACCACAAAGTTTGAGTTAAATTCAGTTATGCGTGCGAACCATTCATTTTGAGTATCTTGAACCTCCTTTGGCAGTAACACAACAACTGAATCATGCGAAGTTTTTGCACTTTCATACACCTGCATCAGTTTCTCCAAGTTCCATTGCACATCATTTACATTTTGATCATTTTCCACATTTTCAACATCATCTTTCATCAGCTCATTAATTTCACGCGTGAGCCTTTTAAGTTTATTCACCGCACATTTGCACTCATTTTGAAGAGCTTCAATTTTACAAGCCAGCGCTTTGGCTGTAAGCCTGGCCGTCCTCTTCTCCAGTCCATCGTCAGCATCCTTTGTCTCACTCATTTCTGCGTGCACATCCACAATGATACACAGCAAGGCATAAACGCCACACAGCCGATGAATCCACTCACGTTCGCTCTACAGCTCAAACAATCAGTCCGTGCGCTCCTTTGATCCAACAGGCAGCCGCAATCAATCCACACACGTTCAAATCTTCGCCGATCTCGGCATTTCCAGCGTACACATACACAGGCCAAAACAACAGTCCCCTATGGACAAAAGGTGTCGGTCCAACTCCGCTCTGTGTTCCATACAATTCGTCAAATACACAGAGGGACTCTCAACATACCGCTTCTG
This sequence comes from Lagodon rhomboides, assembly GCA_039737535.1. Lineage (NCBI taxonomy): Eukaryota > Metazoa > Chordata > Actinopteri > Spariformes > Sparidae > Lagodon > Lagodon rhomboides. The sequence continues at coordinate 3,894 of JBBNBP010001600.1, read as the reverse complement.
CTGGCTGTGATGCGCCGTGGCTTTTCTTACTTGTTGGTTTTACGCAGCGCTCCACTGTGGTCTCCTTTGTCCATATCCGTGAGCTGAATCCACTCCAGTAAGGATCCAATCCGAAGGTCCAGTGCTCCAACAAACTCCACGATATGAGGCGTCTTCGTCAAAAGTGGATATTTTTGTTGACTATTGTTGCGGCTATCTTTAACAAAGCCGCTGAGGAGCTTGAAGCTTGAAGTTGACGCGTCCAAACAAAACGAAGGATCCAGGATGCGTTTGATGGTGTTTATTGTAACAAAAATCCAAGGTGCCAACAACTGAAATAATTACTTGACTGATGATATGAAAATGATGACGGTGACGACGGTCAACAAAAATATATCCGCTCCTAAGCTCACTCTCAGTATGTTTCAAAAACTCCCGCCACCACAGACAATAGATAATAATAACCACACCCACTTAAATGCAAATGGGAATGACGTGATGAACGTAATGATGTAACGTGAACTCAAAATGAAGGGCAAAATATATTTTAGCCTCTACAGTGAAGTCAAACCCTGACTGGGTGCATATACAGATAAATAACAGACTAACAACACTGTCAAGAAAGAAAACTTTATTTTTCTCAAGTTAACATGTATGTGGATCATAAAGCAAGTACGGTCATTAAAAAAAGTTGCTCTCGACCATGATTGAGTGATAAGAAATACCAGCTCCCTGTTTGTTTCTCCACTAGCAGGGTCAGCCGCTCCCTCTGCTGTGTGTACAGAGAAGGCAAAAAGCTTACAGCACCTGAGGCGAATTCTCCTCCAAGTCCCTAAGCGACCCTCAGCCGACCAATGGTTGAGCAATGCTGAGCAGAGCTGAGCGCGAATCAGCCAATGGTTGAGCAATGCTGAGCAGAGCTGAGCGCTCAACAGACCAATCATTGAGCGAGGACTGGATACGTCATCTAATATATTCATATATTCACGGCGACCACTAACGGTGAATGCCATTGTCAACGTCAGGTAAATTTTATTCTCTTCATCCTTTGCTAGTTAGTTAGACATTTGTAAGGCATGTATTAAGCAGTATTGATTTGGTAGAACGATAAAAGATGCGGGACTCGGCTTGTTAATGTGTAATGCTATCGTACTGACAGTTTGCCGGTAGGCTAGGTGCCTAGCGGTAACGGCTAACGGGACTGTTGACAGAGAGTTGAAAACGAAAAAACATCTCATAAAAAGTGTACCCTTAGAACAACGTTTTCTTAGGATTAATCCATTATTCGTTGCATTTATTTTAGTTGGGGGCTATCAATAAAGTTTTCTGTCATGGTTCATCCGCCTCCTCAACCACCGCCCCCCCTCACCTGAGGTTAACAGCGGTCAGCTACGTCGGATCTTTTACAAAATTAAACGGTACAGCGGGTGATATAAGTGTTATTCTATCGTTATGATCAAAAACGCATCTGTCTAATGACTCGACATGCCCCCCCTCCCTCTCTGAAACACATGAATTGTTTGATTCGATTTGATTGTCTGACCTGATCAGACTGTGTTTGCCACCTGTAGTGAAGTACCTTAGTGTTTATTGTGTTTACCAGCATAACTTGCATTGTAAAAACATGATCAGTTACGTTTACAGACTTGGTTAGGGCTTCATATTTTGATATTAATCCATATCAATTAATCATGCATAAAGTAGTCCCATACACTGGGAGAAAAGGAAGATGGTGAGAAGAATTGGGGATCTGGGAGGGTTGGAGGGAGGCAAAAGATAAGAACATGAGAAGACATTACATGCCCGAGACCATTAAAATTATGATTCACAAATATAACAGTTAAGTGAGCAGTGATACGCGCTGTTGGCTGTTTAGGACAAATGAACAAGACAGGTAAGCACAATAAATGATTCCCTGTGCAGGACTTTTTGAATGATATGGCGAATAAAGTTGTGATTTATGGTGGCATGGTATGAGTTGCATACAGGCAAAAAAAAAAATAAATCATGTGTTAGTGTTATGTGTATGTCTGATGTTTATGTCAAAGCAATTTTTAGTATAGATATATTTAATATAGTGAAGTATAGATCTATACTGTACTATATCAAATCAATTAAATATATCTATACTATAGTAAATATTATTGTAAATCTAAATGATCTGCTTTTAGTTTTACTCATATTTATTCATGTTTCACTGTACCAGATGGAACATGGAAAAGCCTAGACATCAGTGCAGCGTGTGTGACAAGACTTTCACAGAGAAGTCCAACCTGACGAGGCACAAGAAGATTCATTTTGCCAGGGAGAGCTTCGACTGTGATGTCTGTGGGAAAAGCTTCACCACCAAACCATCGCTGGTCAGTCATCAGAAGCAGCACCAGTACCCGAACATCTCTCTGTACCGGCAAGGAGAAGCCAGGCTGCAGTGTACAGACGCAGCAAGGTCTGTGGCAGAGGCCCCCGGCAGTGTAGAGGACCCTACATGGCTGGATGCTGAGAAAGCAGAGGCGGCTGCCAAGAAGTCCGGGGGTGAAATGTGGAAAGGTCAGCTGGTCATCGTGTTCGGGAGGTACGCTGGTCAGACATTCAGGTGGCTTCTTGAAAATGATGTCGGCTGGCTAGTATGGTTGCTGTTTGAGTACTGCCAGAAGGGAGAGAAGAACGAGCTGCTGAAGTGGCAAAAGGAGCGATTGCTGGAGTACGCAAAGGAGTTCCCTCCTGTCACGTGGCATCTTGACAGGAGGTTGAAGGTAAGATAAACTCAGTTATGATGATTATTGTATGATTCCTCAGTACTGCTACTATCATCATAACTCCTCGAATTTTTACCGGATTTTCACACGGTTTGGTCATATTATGTTCGGGGAGTTATGATGATTATTGTATGATTCCTCAGTAGTACTGAGCAATCATAAAATAATCATCATGACTCCCCAAATTTTTACCTTATTTTCACACGGTTTGGTTTGTTGCAAACGGCAGAGCTTTAGTTATAATACAGGACGCTGTCACAAAAATTATTTAAATTTTTTTTTTTTCAATTTTACTTGTGTAAGGTAATCCCACGTGATCTGGTAACAGTACTGCGCCGGTTATTTCAACTGTAAACTGCACAAAATACGAGCATAGTCGCTAACTCTCCGTTGACTCCATTGACTCTGGTGCAAGCCTAGAGTGAGGAGACCCATCCAATATGGCGGCGACGCTGGACTACATTCCAGCACCTCATGAGGCGTCTACGTATATTATGTCTATGGTGCCACCAACCTGGGGGGAGGTGTCTAGTCTGTCGGTGATGTCACCGACAGACTATTTTCAACTGGCACACACAGTGGCGGTCTTAGCTTTCATGACGCCCTGGGCGAACCTCACCTCCAGCACCCCCCCCCAAAAATAAAATAAAAATTGGACAGAAAAAAATGCTCAAAATAACTTATTTATTAAAGTAATTGTTCGAAATTCAGAACCACACACACAGTAGCAGCTATAATATACAATCATAAATACAAATAAGTACCAACAATCAAAATAACTAGTATAATACAATAAAATATAAATAAAATAGAGAATCAAATTTCTGAATTGCACAAATCCTTCATCACACAAATACAATAACACATTTAAGAGAGTGTAATCATTTTACAACTCTTTGAACAAGAAACACAAAATCATCACTGAAATCTGCTCAGCAACTGTATGATTGATACTGATGATGGCCAGACCAGTAAGGTGTTCCTGTGACATGGTTGACCTGAGGTAGGTTTTGATGAGCTTCAGCTTTGAAAAGCCATCCTGACTAGTGGCAGAGGGTGCTCCAAAATATTTAAAAAGTGCCCCTGCATTTGCATTAAAATACAACATAAATGATCAATGCATGAATTTATCCAACTTTTAGAATAGGAAACAAATGAA
>JBBNBP010001596.1:0-11820 GCA_039737535.1 Lagodon rhomboides | reverse complement strand
GAACCCACAGAGTTTCTTCCTCTGGACCAACAGACAACAGACCTTCAATGAATCATATATTTCCTTCTAATATATTTATCTTTTAAATAAAACAACAGTATTACATTTCCTGAGGTTCCTAATTTTGACAGCCATTTTTCTTTTATTCTGGTAAATTCATCCACTGTCATGCAAAGCAAATGTAAAATCGGGATTTTAAATGAGCCAGACTGAATCAAATGATGTACGGCGACTCCTGGAAGAGGTTAGGGAAAACTAAATAAATACAGGAGAGTCAGGCGTCACAGAAAAAAAATAAATAAATAAATAAAAATGTTCCTAGTGCTTTGAGGGTGAACTTCAGATGAACCTTCTTTGGGTCTATTTTTACATGTAAAATGGGAGAACATGCTCAACTTAACCAAGTCTTCCAAAGATACTAAATAAATCAAGGTAGAATCCATAAAAACGTGTTTAAAATAAAGGAATCTAAACCGAATGTACATGTAGAGCAGCTGAGTTTGTTGATTTATCGTCACTATGAATCCTTTCATGAGCAGAAAACAGTGACAAAATGTTTGACTGTTCTGGTTACGGGAACCTTTGGACTGAATCAAATTGAGGTCTGTTGTCTGATTAGTGTCAGTTTAAAGGGTCCTTGATGTGTGAAACAGCCACCCAACACTGGACTTCAGCAGACATTAATAAAATATCATTAATTTGGTTGATATGGTGAAGAATCTGATAAATAAAAGTCCAATATTCACTCTCTTTTTGCTGTTTCTCTGTGTAGTTCGGACCAGGTGATGTACACAAACTGATGATCCTTAGTTTCCTCCTGAAGGTCGTAATTCTCCTGTATTCTCCTGAGTTATGATTCACTTTCACACCTTTTTTTCTCCACAACAACAACAACAATCTCTGGCACTGTACAAGCGTGGTGGTGGTTTGTCGTGAAGTTGCACCTCGTTCTTCTCGGTGAGTTTGAGATGGAGAATACTCATATTTCAAAACATCCTGGATGGAAGATTTCAAAGTTGAGTGTTGAGCACAGATTCTCTAAATAATAATGTGCCAAAGATTCACAGAAACCGATGGGTGAATTGTTCTGCTTTCTTCTTTTCCCAAGAATTTAAACTAAATTTAAAGATATTTAACACAAAAATGCTGTTGCAGTTTACTTCGGAAGAGGGAAAAGAGGTCTCTGAAACTTAGATTTCTTATCATCAGACGGGGCTTTGGTTAGAAATCACATGCGGGTGCTGCTCACTGTGGAGAGGTGGTGACTCAAAAACAGAGTTGTGAGTCACAAAACCAAAATAATGAGCTGAAAACTGCTGAAATAGTGCAGAGAGAAAGAAACTGCAGAGTATGATGACGATGACTCTCTGTTGGTTTGTCACTACGAGTGACACCTCTGACGGGCTCACACTGTAGTCGTGGTAACGGATGCTGGGAGGTGTTGATATGTGGAAGATGTGAGCGATGTGTTTCAGATGGTTGTGGTGTTCTGCTGCCTCCAAGTGGCCAAATGAACGAATCAATCACCTTGTAAACATTTAGCATCAGAATATAAAAAATAAACACATAGCCTTGCTTACAGTGCTCAGTGTGATGAGTGAGACTAGCTGGAAATTCAAGGAGGAAGGAGGAAACTTTTATAGAGAAGGAATAGTTTCTATTAGCACCATCAGCAAAATCAATCGGAAATACTTTATTGATTCCAGAGGGGGACAGAAATTTCTCAGCACAGAGAAATTATAAGAAACATTTTTAAAAAAGAAGAAGAAACAAAAGTATGTAAAAATATAGAATAAAAATGTAAATGATGTGCATTAAATTACAATATATGACACATATAGTCTATGTAAATATATAAATAGATAAATGTAGAGGTTTGTGTCTCATAACTACAGTGTAGATGATGTTTAATTATTTAGGAAAAAGGTAATAATTTACCATAATTTAAAATATAAATGCCACAATTTACCTGAGTAAATGCAAAGTTGTATAATTGAACTCAGGAGGCAGATAACAGCAGTAATAAAGTGTTAGATCAATTGAAATATATGGATGGTGGATTGGTGAAGTATTGGACCACATTGTTTTGTGAAGTACGGTGGCCCTGAGGGTCAAAACACAGCAGCATTTGAGAAAACACAACATTTCACATGTGGTGAAGTTTTGTTGTGGTTTATAAAATGTTGTTTAGTTTCGTGAAATTTTGTGTTTTATTAAATGTTGTCGTGTTTCTTGAATTTTCTTTACGTTTTTGTTGTGTTTTGACCCTTGGGGCCACCGTACAAACATACAAACATAAATAAAATACATTTCAAAGCAAACAACATTTCAGAAAACACGACATTTCACATTTGTGTGTGTTGTTAAGGTTTGTTGTGTTTTGACCCTTGGAGCCACCGTACATACAGTATAACAGTTATCAATAATAATTATGTTTTTAGCTGCTTTAAAATTGATTTTATAGCATCATAAAGAAATTAACTTCCACAATAACTCTTGTCTGCAGCCTCTCTTCTCTCCACCAGATGGCAGCACTGCTCCGCGGATGACCTTCCTCTCTCTCCGTAGAAGAAGCGCTGCAGCCCCTCAGCATCAGCACCAGCAGAGACGTCTCCCTCCTCTCGCCTCCTCTCTCCTCTCTGCTCTCCTCTCCTCTCTCCGTCCACTGCGGAACATCGGGCCCGTCTTCCTCGCATCGCTCCGCCAGCGGCAGACCCAGCCCGCCATGGACAACTCCGGCAAAGAGAAGGAGGCCATGCAGCTGATGGCTGAAGCCGACAAGAAGGTCAAAGCGTCCGGATCCTTCCTCGGAGGGATGTTCGGGTAAAGGATGTCTCTGTTTACCTCGCTGTCATTTTGCTGTGTGTGTGTGTGTGTGTGTGCGTGTGCGTGTGCGTGTGTGCGGGGGGATTCCTGCACGCAGGGCCCCGCACAGCCTGTCGACTGTTTCTGCTTCCCTCATCATTAGAAATACTCCTATAATAACCCTTATAATAACCCGTGGTGCTGAACAATGCGCTCAGAGGCCTCGTCACACCGTCATGTTCGTATTTTACAGCGTGTTTCTAACCGCGTCTCTGCAGCAGCTGGAGCTTCCGCGGTGACATTGTGTGCTTTCGTTTCATCGAAGCATCTTTATGTCGTATCACACAAAAAAAAAAAGAGAAAAGGAAATGAAATCTGAGCTGTCATCGCAGATGCTGTGGCCTGCGTGTCGTGGCCTGTCACGCCAGAGAAATGTTAATGTGCTGCGGGAGAGAGAGAGAGAGAGGAGGAGGAGGGGAGGAGGGAGGATGAGGGGAGCGGGGTGGTACAGAGCGTGAGGCCGACGAGAGGTGCAGGGAGGCGGCGACGGTGTGCGGGGAACCAGTCGGTGGTGATGTGGAGATGCGGGGGCTGGGATTTTTTTATTTTTTTATTTTTTTCCGTGTGTGTGTGTGTGTGTGTGTGTGTGTGTGTGTGTGAGTGAGAGAGAGAGAGGATTTATGTGAGGGAGGGGCGGATGTTTACAAGTAAGATGGAAACACTGGAATATAAGATAGATAGATAGATAGATAGATAGATAGATAGATAGATAGATAGATAGATAGATAGATAGATAGATAGTCAATTGATCAATCAGCTGGATAATCTGACTGCCTGAGGCTATTGATCGATGAGTGCCCATCCTGAGAGATGCATTAGGCTGATGAGGGAGCTCCCTGCAGCGCTCCATCATTATGTTGAGTGGTAACACCTGATATTTTACACACCTGTGCTGTGCATGTTGCATGTAGTGCATATGGCTGAAACCAAGGGATTATCTTCATTATTGATCAATCGGCCAGTTATTCATTTTTTCAAGTCCATAAAATGTGAATGAATCATGAAAAAAGCTCGTCACAGCCTCCCAGAGCCCCAAAGTAACGCCTTCGAATCGCTTCCTCCGACCAACCAACAGTCCAAAACCAGGGATGCACGATGAAAATCAGACAGATAGATTAATGGCCCATAATGGAAAATGGATCAGTTATCAGCAAATGAAGAAATAATAGCCGATAATGTAAAGACCAAATTGCTTTTGTTGGCCTAACAAGTGCAGCATCTACACACAGAGAAGAAGAACAAACGCGCTGTTGTCGCGTTTATAACGTCAACGTAAAAGCCACGTAACGTAGACGTGAGCCACGTGTGTCATCACTGGTGTGATAGATTATCGGCCATCGTATCGGCTGAAAAAAATCCAAATCGTGCATCCCCATCAGAAATCCAAATAATCTTCATTTACTGTCATATATGACGGAGAAAATCTGCAAAAAATTGACATTTGTTGTTTTAAAAATGACAGAAAATCAGTTGTTTTGTTTTGTTTATTAATTTGAATTCTATTAGTAACAGTGACGATGCAGTTTAACACAGATCCAGTACGAAGCTGATGAGCTGCACAGAGTTTATCTCTATGGCTCCTAAGTGATTTATCGAAGGCAACTGGACTTTAAAGAAGCGTCTGTGATGGGAGGTTACCTACGATACACCACTCAGAGCTACTTTGACCTGGATGACTCAGAATCTTCACCAACATATTGCTTTTCCAGCTCTTGTCCCCCGTTGGCCTTTTACATGTGTAATTAAAACACAGGCTCCAGCTTTCAATCGTCAGGATCATAAAACCACAGCGAACAACAGACACACCGCGCTACATCAACACACTGGCAGTAAAATGCTTACAAACCAGCTCTAACCCAGATAAAATCATAAACAAAACTATATTCATATTTCCAGGTGACGCCAAATACTTGGATGATAATCAAAAAATGTCCCCAATGAAATAAAACGGGAAGGTTAACGGTGTGAAATCTTCCTCCACCGTACTGTTGGTGCCTCCTTTAAAAGATCTGTGCCCACATTTCACGTCTTCCTGATATGAAATCAATGCTATCGATGAATAACATGATAATAAATTCTGTAATCAGGCCCGAGAACTGAAATGGGTCACATCTGTTCTCCCCTCGTGGTACCAGCAGCATGTTTTTTTAATGAGCCTCGGCCCCGAGTAAACTCAGCCGGGGTCATTCCAGCAGCATTTCTGTGCTGATTTCTGTGAGATTTTTATTTTATTGGTAGGAATCATAATATTTTACTTCACACATGATGCTGTGGTGCAGAAACACAAATATAGAGATCATGTGACATTAATTTTTAAAGGATATGTCTAAGAGAAGGTTTGTGAGCCTGAGCAGGTTTGAAGGATCACAAGTATCGACATTGTTGTTGCAGGTTGATTCTTGAAAGTAAAAACAAGTTATTTTAGACTATGAAATGGAGGAAATAAGCTTCTTTTAACCACATCTCTACATGCACAAGGAGCTAGTCAATAACTTCATGGTTACATCAATGGCTGCAAAAACCTTTGAGAAGATAAAATTCTATTAGAGCAAATAAAAAATCCACATTTCTGTTGTGCAGTTGCATCCAACAGATCCTAATTTGTGACCTCGGTTCGACGGTTTCTCCTTCATCAGACACACACACACAGAGCTCCGTCACATGGAGAGTGATGTCAACACTGTGTGAACTAGTTCATGCTGCAGTCACATGGCCACAGATAAGAATCAGACATGGTTAAAGTATAAAACTGAGGTGCATGTGAGCCGTGCTCAATCCGATTTGTGTCTCACAGGAGGTAAAATATTAGATTTTAGAGAGTTTCACCTGCAGGCTGAACGTTTCCTCAGCTGCCCTCCACCGTGACGTCCTTCAGCCGGACTGCACTGCATGCTGGGTTAGAATACGGGGAGATGAAGATGAACGTCATGAGCTCAGAAAAAAAGGAAAAAGGAGATGATTAATTGTGTTTGTCTTTGCCTTTTTTCTGTGTGTGTGTGTGTGTGTGTTACAGAGGAAACCATAAGGTGGAGGATGCCTGTGAAATGTACGCCAGAGCAGCCAACATGTTTAAGATGGCAAAGAACTGGAGCGGTACGTGACACACACACACATCATAAAGAGAAAAAACGTATACACGTAAATCAGAGCACGAATAAACAAACTCCCACACAAACACCAACACACACACACACACACACACACATTTAATGTAATGTTTCATCAGGATGTAAATGATTCACACAGCAGTGAGAGCTTTGAACGCACACAAACACAGGACGCAGAAATGAAAATTCAGGACAGAATGGACAAACAAGTGAGACAAACATGGCTGCAGATCGCAGCGTGAAGCTCTCCAGGATCCAATAATAGATCCTGCTGAGCAGAATTTAGCGGTTCAGATGTGTTTGATGGTTCTGCTGCCTGATGTGTGTCGACAGCCAGGATCAGGAACACGGTGTGCAGAGTGCGTCCTCGTATTTTAGTGCATTCATGTAAACTGTGACTCTTTGTGTGTGTGTGTGTGTGTGTGTGTGTGTGTGTGTGTGTGTGTGTGTCTAGCCGCGGGGAATGCGTTCTGTCAGGCTGCCCGGCTCCACATGCAGCTGCAGAACAAACTGGACTCCGCCACCAGCTTCGTCGACGCCGGCAACGCCTGCAAGAAGGCCGACCCACAGGGTGAGCGCCGCGTGTGTGTGTGTGTGTGTGTGTGTGTGCTAACAAACACACACATGCGAACATACAGACACACACACATAGTTGATTTAGTATTCCAGTATGTGTGCAGCTCGGTTCTGTCGCAGTTCCTCCAACAAACTAAAATTACATTTTTGAACAGGGAAAAAGCGTCAGGTGTCACCTTTATTGCTAAAAAAGTATATAAACTAGTGGATACACAGATAATTTCTCATGATATAGTTTTAATTTTGACATAATTTACCTCATCAGACGACATTATGTTGCAGGAGATTAATTCACAGATCAGCTGGGAGTTGAAATGATGAGTGGATGTGTTGTTTAAGGAAAATATCTGTTTGTCTTTCAATTAAATCATCGATTAAACTGATATCAGTCGTTGGTTTTGAGATAAATTCATTTAAATCACCTTAAACCCTTCACTGTCATGTCTCCTGATCCATAGTTTTGCCCAAATTTGCTCTCTGTCCTCCGTTTCTTCATCTTTTTAATTGTATTTTTGGTTACTACTAGAATAGGTTTACATGCTTTAATGCTCAAGAAACAGCACACAACGCTCTGTTTTAGCTCCTGTCTCTTTAAGGCCCCTCCTCCTGAATACTCTGCTCTGATTGGTCAGCTAACACATGCCTGAGCAGCAGCTGTGCTAAATCAGTTTTTACATGCCAAACTAACCGCTAGTCAACAAATTACGCAAATGTGTGACTTGGCGACGTCGTGTGATGTCACGAAGTCACTGAATTTAAGGTGGGACTGCTGACGAGGCGTTCAGGAGCAGTGTTGTCAGTGGGAGAGAGGAGCTTCAGTCGGTGCGGACTTTGCTCTTTTTAACTTTCAAGAACTTTTACATGCACAAGAACCGATAAAAGGTCAGATGATAAATCATTTTTACGATCAATGGAAATATTCTTCTTTCTTGTTTCCACAGTTATCATTCATAATAAGTTACTTGTAACACGCTCCTCTATTACTACTTTTATTAAAAGAGTAAAAGAGTACGTCTTCCATCGCCGGTGTTTAGCTGCCTCTTTTTCTATATGATTGCGGCCCTTGGCAGACCACACATGATGAAAAGGAAAGCCTCCGTATCACTTCCCTCCACAGCCAGAGTCTGGACCCTCAGGTAGTATTGTTGGAAGATTAAAATGGGTCCCCGGTTCGCGCGAGGAAATTGATATCTGGGTTATGCTGCAACAGCTCTCCTGCCTCCCCGTGATGAGCTTAATAAAATACTGTGGGTTAGCGGGTTAGCAGTCACAGGGGTGAGGAAGCTGAGAGGGTTTTTAATTTGACTGAACAGACTCAGAAGGCTGCAGCAGCCACTTTCTCGTGTTCGTAACGTTCCTGCTCACGTTCTCTCTTCTCTGTCTGCTTCCAGAGGCCATCAACTGTTTAAATCAGGCCATCGACATCTACACTGACATGGTGAGCGCCGCCTCAGCTGTTCATCTGCTCAGAGACGATCATCCTTATCTCTGAGTAACACCCTGTGTGTGTGTGTGTGTGTGTGTGTGTGTGTGTGTGTGTGTGTGTGTGTGTGTGTGTACAGGGTCGGTTTACCATCGCAGCCAAACATCACATCACTATAGCAGAGGTTTACGAGTCTGAGCTGGTTGATATCGAGAAGGTACGTAAGGGAGGGTTATGAAAATTAAATCAAACCTTTTTTTCTTTTGTTAATTTCAATGATTTTATGTTCTGACTATTTAAATGTTTTGTCGTGTTTTATTTTCAGGCCATCGCCCACTATGAGCAGGCAGCAGATTACTACAAGGGAGAAGAATCTAACAGGTACATGTGCTGTTTAATGAAGACGTAACCACAAGTTATACTTGAATAAAAGTAAAGATATTGTGTTCAAATTTAACTTTGGTGAAAGTTAAAGTCATCCATGCGCATATTACAAGAGTAAAAGTGTTAAAATATCTGATATTAAATGTACTAAAGTGATCAATAATCTGGCAATAAATGTAATTAAGTATAAAAAGTACAAGGAAAAAGCAAATTCTACGTCTGTGAGTTAAAAGTAGGATATTTGTCGAAGTATCAAGTATCAGAAAATGGGAATACCAGTACGCAAGTGAGGTACAAATACCTTAAAATTGAACTTAAGTGCAGCACTTGAGTAAATGTACTTGCAAAATACACACATGCATGAATGTATTCAACACGATTTGTCAATCTTTCAGTTGTTTAAGTCAAGTTTTAAGCAAACAAATCAAACATTTTCTGCTTTTTTTAATTAATCACAGTCATTTTAACCTTGTTTGGTGTTGGACAATAAAAAATAAATTCAATGTGCTATTTCCTGACACTTTCTAAACTAAAAATGAATCGAGGAATCAAGAAACAATTTGAAAAATGATCGATAATGACGACATAATCAGTATTTACAGCCCTGAGCCTGGACATTATATCATCATGCATGTACATAAATATTTCCTGCGTATTTTCTCTGTGTATCTAACGTGTGCTCAGCTGCTCTGCACCATAATTAGACGCTGCCAGTGCAGTAAAATAAGATAAAGCGGTCACTCCCGCTCCTATAGATTTATGAGAGCACAGTCTGGTGGCCTTTTACAGTCGAGTCGCACATCGTCCATCATCTCCATCAGACTTGTGTATGAAAGCTCAGCCTGGTAAATGTTCCTCTTATTACTTCTCAGGCGGAGAACATAATGGTGGAGACAATAATAAAACACTTATACTCGTGTGTGTGTGTGTGTGTGTGTGTGTGTGTGTGTGTGTGTGTGTGTTTCAGCTCAGCCAACAAATGTCTCCTGAAGGTCGGACACTACAGCGCTCAGCTGGAGCAGTACCAGAAAGCTATCGAAATCTACGAACAGGTAACAGAGACGAGTGACACCTGTACACGGTGATGCAAATGAAGACAATGTCCCTTTAATAAATGTAACAGTTTATAAATGTTAAAGGTCAGTAAGTGTGTGTGTTTATCTGCACTTGTGTGTGTGTGTTTCAGGTTGCTATGAGCACCATGGACAATCCTCTGTTGAAGTACAACGCCAAAGAGTATTTCTTCAAGGCTTCACTGTGTCACTTCATAGTGGACGAACTGAACGCCAAGGTGACTCACACAGCCGGTTACGGACACAGATGCGGTTGCATGCATGATATTTCACAGAGAGATATTAACCCCTGCAGGCTGCAGTTTGGGTCGTCAGGAGTTCTTGTGCTTTGCTGCAGGTTTGGTTAGACAAACATGACACTTAGGGTGTTTTATTGAAAATTGAAAATTAAGAATTTTAGACTCAGTCCTCAAAAAAAAGAAGTGTGTAAGCTTATTTCCAAATTCCGTACTTTTGAATTTATAAATAAACCTGTAATGTGATGCTTACTGATAGCTTTAAATGTTTTAACGTCTTGTTTGGTGACCTTGTTTATAAATGTAACATGAATTCATTTGTGTGTGTGTGTGTTTCAGTTGGCCATAGAGAAGTATGAGGAGATGTTTCCAGCCTTCTCAGACTCCAGAGAGCTCAAACTCTTAAAGGTAATCTCTTTTTGTTCTTCATCTTTTAAAGCTAAACATGCTCACCTCAAGCTAACACTTCAATATATCGAAAGAAAGTGTTTCATAATGATATTTTTATTATATGACCTTCAGAGTGATCGTACATATTGTGTTTGCCGCTCTTTTCTGTTATATTAAGAATAATGTTCCTTATTAACAACGTCACTATCAATCACTATTTTATGGGTTTGTAATAGTCTAAAAACTTAAATTCTTTTAAAAGGTGTACAGCGGTGGTGCAGAGAAACTTGTACTTTATGAGTATTTTCATTTTCTGCTAATTTATACTTCACTTTTACCACAATTCAGAGGTGAATGTTGTACTTTCTACCCCACTACATTTATTTGATAACTTAAGTTACTAGTTGACTTAGATCAGGATTACAAAGTATAGTCAACAACAAAATGAGTATGTATTATTATAGATTCCCTGGAGGTAAATTGACCAGCTGCCTCTTTTCTTTATGACGTTGCCGCACATGGTGACAGGAGAAGCTTCTGCAGCACCTCACCTCTCAGTGGGAGTCAGGACCCTGAGGCTGTATTGATTAAGATTAAAAATAGGTCCCTAAGTCACATGTGTTGTTCGTTGCCACAGAAACTCCTAGATGCCCACGAGGAGCAGAACAGCGAGGCGTTCACGGAGGCCGTCAAGGAGTTCGACTCGGTGTCTCGTCTGGACCAGTGGTTGACCACGATGCTGCTGCGCATCAAAAAGACCATCCAGGGAGACGCCGGGGACCTGAAATAGAGACAAAGTAGAGAAGGGGGAGACAGGGAGGGAGAGGGATGAAAACAAAAAGAGAGAAGAAAGATGGGAGAAATAGGAATGTGGGGGTAAAAGAGAGGGAGGGCGGGACTGAGGGAGTTTACAGTTGTACATATCAGTCTGCATGTGACCCCCAACTAGCTAAGCATCACCTTTAAACGACCCCGTGTCCCTGTTCCTGCAGTATTGCTCTCGTAACACTGGACCGACTTGTACTTAAAGAGAAATAATGGAAATAAAAAGTGTGTGTGTGTGTGAGAGAGAGAGAGTGTGTGAGAGTGTGTGTGTGTGTGTGTGTGTCCACTGCAGTAAGGTAAATCATAATTTGACGGGAAAGTGTGCAGCTCATATCAGATTTAAGGATATATGTTAATGAAAAGGGAAAGTAATATTATTTATGAGATTATGAATATTTATTGTCAATACTGAGAATATTATTTATTGTTTATTATGGTGCTCAGTGTTACGACCTGTCTTAATATTTTAGGTATTAGCCCCTCTCCTCTCCTCTTTTACTCTCCTTCACTTCCTCTCCTCATCTGTCCCCCCTCGTCTCTCCCTCTCTCTCCCCCTCGTCTTCTCCTCACCCCTCCGAGTCAGTAATAATCGCCCATTGTGATTGGTTGGTTCTTTGTTGGTCGGTGGAGTCAGCCACCAGCGCTCACTCCCGCCTCTGCCTCGTTTGTGCATGTCTGTTGTCATGTTGATGTAAGTGTTCTCCGTGTTCGTGCTAACGTGTGAACAACATACATGTAGCCTGGTATCATTTGTGTGAAATCAGTAAATATGTACCTCAGATACCGAGTTGAAATAAAAACATCATCGCTCCAGATATCTGACTGTTTCCTGGAGTATTATTGATGCATTTAATACTTTGTTTAATGTGATGATGATGATGATGATGATGATGATGATGGAGAGTTTGGGGGTATCAAGACACAACGGATGATGGTGACTG
>JBBNBP010001595.1:0-11731 GCA_039737535.1 Lagodon rhomboides | reverse complement strand
CCTTCTAATATATTTTTGGTCGGTAATATAGGATTACAACAACAAAAAAATGCCTGCGATATTATAATAAATGGCTAAAGTGCATCTTTTAAATAAAACAAAAAGTATTACATTTCCTGAGGTTCCTAATTTTGACAGCCATTTTTTTTTAATTCTGGTAAATTCATCCGTTGTCATGTAAAGCAAATGTAAAATCAGGATTTTAAATGAGCCAGACTAAATCAAATGATGTACTGCAACTCCTTGAAAAGGTTAGGGAAAACCAAATAAATACAGGAGAGTCAGGCGTCACAGAAAAAAAATAAATAAATAAATAAAAATGTTCCTAGTGCTTTGAGGGTGAACTTCAGATGAACCATCTTTGGGTCTATTTTTACATGTAAAATGGGAGAAGATGCTCAACTTAACCAAGTTTTCCAAAGATACTAAATACATCAAGGTAGAAACGTGTTTAAAATAAAGGAATCTAAACCGAATGTACATGTAGAGCAGCTGAGTTAGTTGATTTATCGTCACTATGAATCCAAAATGTTTGACTGTTCTGGCTAGTGGGAACCTTTGGACTGAATCAAATTGAGGTCTGTTGTCTGATTAGTGTCAGTTTAAAGGGTCCTTGATGTGAAAAACAACCACCCAACACTCTGGACTTCAGCAGAAGCATCTGATAAATAAAAGTCCAATATTCACTCTCTTTTAGCTGTTTCTGCTCTCTGTGTAGTTCTGACCAGGTGATGTACACAAACTGATCATCCTTAGTTTCCTCCTGAAGGTCGTAATTCTCCTGTATTCTCCTGAGTTATGATTCACTTTCACACCTTTTTCTCTCCACAACAACAACAACAATCTCTGGCACTGTACAAGCGTGGTGGTGGTTTGCCGTGAAGTTGCACCTCGTTCTTCTGGGTGAGTCTGAGATGGAGAATACTCACATTTCAAAACATCCTGGATGGAAGATTTCAAAGTTGAGTGCTGAGCACAGATTCTCTAAATAATAAGATGCCAAAGATTCACAGAAATTATCACCAATGGGTGAATCACTCTGCTTTCTTCTTTCCTAAGAATTTAAACTAAAATTAAAGATATTTAACACAAAAATTGCTGTTGCAGCGTACTTCGAAGAGGGAAAAGAGGTCTCTGAAACTCAAATTTCTTATCCTCAGACGGGGCTTTGGGTTAGAAATCACATGCGGGTGCTGCTCACTGTGGAGAGGTGGTGACTCAAAAACAGAGCTGTGAGTCAGAAAACCAAAATAATGAGCTGAAAATTGCTGAAATAGTGCAGAGAGAAAGAAACTGCAGAGTATGATGACGATGACTCTCTGTTGGTTTGTCACTACGAGTGACACCTCTGACGGGCTGATACTGTAGTCGTGGTAACGGATGCTGGGAGGTGTTGATATGTGGAAGATGTGAGCGATGTGTTTCAGATGGTTGTGGTGTTCTGCTGCCTCCAAGTGGCCAAATGAACGAATCAGTCACCTTGTAAACATTTAGCATCAGAAATTAAAAAATAAACATACAGCCTTGCTGACAGTGCTCAGTGTGACGAGTGAAACTAGCTGGAAATTTAAGGAGGAAGGAGAAAACTTTTATAGAGAAGGAATAGTTTCTATTAGCACCAACATCAAAATCAATCGGAAATACTTTATTGATTCCTGAGGGGGGACAGAAATTTATCAGCACAGAAAAATTATAAGAATTTCTTTTAAAAAGAAGAAGAAGAAACAATATGTGTAAAAATATAGAATTAAAAATGTAAATGTTGTGCATTAAATTACAATACATGACACATAGTCTATATAAATAAATATATATAAATAGATAAATGTAGAGGTTTGTGTCTCGTAATACACAGTATGTAACTACAGTGTAGATGATGTTTAATCACTTTGAAAAAGGTAATTAATTTACCATCAATTACAGTATAAATGACACAACTGGGCTCGAGTTAATACAAAGTTGTATAACTGCTCAGGAGGGAAACGACAGCAGTAATAAAGAGTTAGATCAATTAAAATATATGGGTGGTGGACTGGTGAAGTATTGGACCAGATTGTTTTGCAGATTGTTTTGCTGTTTGTACGGTGGCCCCTCAGGGCCACCGTACAAACAGCAAAACATAAATAAAATACATTTAAAAGCAAACAACATTTCAGAAAATACGACATTTCACATTTGTGTGTGTTGTTAAGGTTTGTTGTGTTTTGACCCTTAAGGCCACCGTACATACAACAGTAATCAATAGTAATTATGTTTTTAGCTGCTTTAAAATGTAATTTATAGCATCATAAAGAAATTAACCTCCACAGTAACTCTTGTCTGCAGTCTCTCTTCTCTCCACCAGATGGCAGCACTGCTCCGCGGATGACCTTCCTCTCTCTCCGTAGAAGAAGCGCTGCAGCCCCTCAGCATCAGCACCAGCAGAGACGTCTCCCTCCTCTCGCCTCCTCTCTCTCTCTCTCTCCTCCTCTCTCCTCTCTGCTCTCCTCTCCTCTCTCCGTCCACTGCGGAACATCGGGCCCGTCTTCCTCGCATCGCTCCGCCAGCGGCAGACCCAGCCCGCCATGGACAACTCCGGCAAAGAGAAGGAGGCCATGCAGCTGATGGCTGAAGCCGACAAGAAGGTCAAAGCGTCCGGATCCTTCCTCGGAGGGATGTTCGGGTAAAGGATGTCTCTGTTTACCTCGCTGTCATTTTGCTGTGCGTGTGTGTGTGCGTGTGTGTGTGCGGGGGGATTCCTGCACGCAGGGCCCCGCACAGCCTGTCGACTGTTTCTGCTTCCCTCATCATTAGAAATACTCCTATAATAACCCTTATAATAACCCGTGGTGCTGAACAATGAGCTCAGAGGCCTCGTCACACCGTCATGTTCGTATTTTACAGCGTGTTTCTAACCGCGTCTCTGCAGCAGCTGGAGCTTCCGCGGTGACATTGTGTGCTTTCGTTTCATCGTTTCAGCATCTTTATGTCGTGTCACACAAAAAAAGAAAAGAAAATCTGAGCTGTCATCGCAGATGCTGTGGCCTGCGTGTCGTGGCCTGTCACGCCAGAGAAATGTTAATGTGCTGCGGGAGAGAGAGAGAGGAGGAGGAGGGGAGGAGGAGGGGAGCGGGGTGGTACGGAGCGTGAGGCCGACGAGAGGTGCAGGGAGGCGGCGACGGTGTGCGGGGAACCAGTCGGTGGTGATGTGGAGATGCGGGGGCTGGGATTTTTTTTATTTTTTTATTTTTTTCCGTGTGTGTGTGTGTGTGTGTGTGTGTGTGTGTGTGTGTGTGTGAGAGGATTTATGTGAGGGAGGGGCGGATGTTTACAAGTAAGATGGAAACACTGGAATATAAGATAGATAGATAGATAGATAGATAGATAGATAGATAGATAGATAGATAGATAGATTATCCAGCTGATTGATCAATTGACTGACTGCCTGAGGCTATTGATCGATGAGTGCCCATCCTGAGAGATGCATTAGGCTGATGAGGGAGCTCCCTGCAGCGCTACATCATTATGTTGAGTGGTAACACCTGATATTTTACACACCTGTGCTGTGCATGTTGCATGTAGTGCATATGGCTGAAACCGAGGGATTATCTTCATTATTGATCGATCTGCCAGTTATTCATATTTTAAGTCCATAAAATGTGAATGAATCATGAAAAAAGCTCGTCACAGCCTCCCAGAGCCCCAAAGTGACGCCTTCGAATCGCTTCTTCCGACCAACCAACAGTCCAAAACCAGGGATGCATGATGAAAATCAGACAGATTAATGGCCCATAATGGAAAATGGATCAGTTATCAGCAAATTAAGAAATAATAGCCGATAATACAAAGCAAATTGCTTTTGTTGGCTTAACAAGTGCAGAAGAAGAACAAACACACTGTTGTCACGCTTATAACGTCAAACTGCTGCTCCTGTGTAGAGCTACGTAACGTAGACATGAGCCACGTGTGTCGTCACTGGTGTGATAGATTATCGGCCATCGTATCGGCTGCCAAAAATCCATATCGTGCATCCCTATCCAAAATCCAAATAATCTCCATTTACTGTCATATATGATGGAGAAAAGCTGCAAAAAATGACATTTGTTGCTTTAAAAACGACAGAAAACAATCTATCAGTTGTTTGGTTTTGTTTATTCATTTGAATTCTATTAGTAACAGTGACGATGCAGTTTAACACAGATCCAGTACGAAGCTGATGAGCTGCACAGAGTTTATCTCTATGGCTCCTAAGTGATTTATCGAAGGCAACTGGACTTTAAAGAAGCCTCTTTGATGGGAGGTGAAACGTCTTCAAGAAACAATTCAGGATACACCACTCAGAGCTACTTTGACCTGGATGACTCAGAATCTTCACCAACATATTGCTTTTCCAGCTCGTGTGTCCCCCGTTGGCCTTTTACATGTGTAATTAAAACACAGGCTCCAGCTTTCAATCGTCGGTATCATAAAACCACAGCGAACAATAGACACACCGCGCTACATCAACACACTGGCAGTAAAATGCTTACAAACCAGCTCCAACCCACATAAAATCATAAACAAAACTATATTCATATTTCCAGGGGATGCCTAATACTTGGATGGTAATCAAAAAATGTCCCCAATGAAATAAACCCACTGTAACTCCACCGTACTGTTGGTGCCTCCTTTAAAAGATCTGTGTCCACATTTCACATCTTCCTGATATGAAATCAATGCTATTGATGAATAACATGATAATAAATTCTGTAATCAGGCCCGAGAACTGAAATGGGTCACATCTGTTCTCCCCTCGTGGAACCAGCAGCATGTTTTTTTAATGAGCCTCGGCCCCGAGTAAACTCAGCCGGGGTCATTCCAGCAGCATTTCTGTGCTGATACTTCTAGAGATTTTCATTTTATTGGTAGGAATCATGATATTTTACTTCACACAAGATGCCTGGTGCAGAAACACAAATGTAGAAATCACGTGACATTGATTTTTAAAAGATATGTTTAAGAGAAGGTTTGTGAATCTGAGCAGGTTTGAAGGATCACAAGTATCAACATTGTTGTTGCAGGTTTTCTTTGCAGCAGGTTGATTCTTGAAAGTAAAAACAAGATATTTTAAACTACAAAATAGAGGAAATAAGCTTCTTTTAACCACATCTCTACATGCACAAGGAGCTAGTCATTAACTGTATGGTTGCATTAATGGCTGCAAAAAACTTTGAGAAGATAAAATTCTATTAAAGCAAATAAAAAATCCACATTTCTGTTGTGCAGTTGCATCCAACAAATTCTAATTTGTGACCTCGGTCGACGGTTTCTCCTTCATCAGACACACACAGAGCTCCGTCACAAGAGTGATGTCAACACTGTGTGAACTAGTTCATGCTGCAGTCACATGGCCACAGATAAGAATCAGACATGGTTAAAGTATAAAGCTGAGGTGTGTGTGAGCCGTACTCAATCGGATTTGTGTCTCACAGGAGGCAAAATATTAGATTTTAGCGAGTTTCACCTGCAGGCGGAACGTTTCCTCAGCTGCCCTCCACCGTGACGTCCTTCAGCCGGACTGCACTGCATGCTGGGTCAGAATACGAGGAGTGAGGGTTTGCAAAATGAAGATGAACGTCAGGAGCTCAGAAAAAAGGAAAACGGAGATGATTAATTTTGTTTGTCTTGTGTTTGCGTGTGTGTGTGTGTGTGTTACAGAGGAAACCATAAGGTGGAGGATGCCTGTGAAATGTACGCCAGAGCAGCCAACATGTTTAAGATGGCAAAGAACTGGAGCGGTACGTGACACACACACACATCATAAAGAGAAGAAACGTATACACGTAAATCAGAGCACGAATAAACAAACTCCCACACAGACACCAACACACACACACACACACATTTAATGTAATGTTTCATCAGGATGTAAATGATTCACACAGCAGTGAGAGCTTTGAACGCACACAAACACAGGACGCAGAAATGAAAATTCAGGACAGAATGGACAAACAAGTGAGACAAACATGGCTGCAGATCGCAGCGTGAAGCTCTCCAGGATCCAATAATAGATCCTGCTGAGCAGAATTTAGCGGTTCAGATGTGTTTGATGGTTCTGCTGCCTGATGTGTGTCGACAGCCAGGATCACCAACACGGTGTGCAGAGTGCGTCCTCGTATTTTAGTGCATTTGTGTAAACTGTGACTCTTTGTCTGTGTGTGTGTGTGTGTGTGTGTGTGTGTGTGTGTGTGTGTGTGTCTAGCCGCGGGGAATGCGTTCTGTCAGGCTGCCCGGCTCCACATGCAGCTGCAGAACAAACTGGACTCCGCCACCAGCTTCGTCGACGCCGGCAACGCCTACAAGAAGGCCGACCCACAGGGTGAGCGCCGCGTGTGTGTGTGTGTGTGTCTAACAAACACACACATGCAAACATACAGACACACACACATAGTTGATTTAGTATTCCAGTATGTGTGCAGCTCGGTTCTGTCGCAGTTCCTCCAACAAACTAAAATTACATTTTTGAACAGGGAAAAAGCGTCAGGTGTCACCTTTATTGCTAAAAAGTACATAAACTAGTGGATACACAGATAATTTGTCTTAATATAGTTTGAATTTTGACATCATTCACCTCATCAGACTACAGTAGGTTGCTGCAGGAGATACATTCACAGATCAGCTGGGAGTTGAAATGATGAGTGGATGTGTTGTTTAAGGAAAATATCTGTTTGTCTTTCAATTAAATCATCGATTAAACTGATATTTGAGATAAATTCACTTAAATAACCTTTAGCTCTTCACTGTCATGTCTCCTGATCCATAGTTTTGCCCAAATTTGCTCTCTGTCCTCCGTTTCTTCATCTTTTTAATTTTATTTTTGGTTACTACTAGAATAGGTTTACATGTTTAATGCTCAAAAAACACAACACAGCACACAACCCTCTGTTTTAGCTCCTGTCTCTTTAAGGCCCCTCCGCCTGAATTCTCTGCTCTGATTGGTCAGCTAACACATGCCTGAGCAGCAGCTATGCTAAATCAGTTTTTACGTGCCAAACTAACCGCTAAGCAGCAAATTACACAAATGTGTGACTTGGCGACGTCGTGTGATGTCACGAAGTCACTGAATTTAAGGTGGGACTGCTGACGAGGCGTTCAGGAGCAGTGTTGTCAGTGGGAGAGAGGAGCTTCAGTCGGTGCGGACTTTGCTCTTTTTAACTTTCAAGAACTTTTACATGCACAAGAACCGATATAACTCACAGAAGGAAAGGAAAAAGCAGTACAAAATCTAAAAGGTCAGATGTTAAATCATTTTTACGATCAATGGAAATATTCTTCTTTTCTTGTTTCCACAGTTATCATTCATAATAAGTTACTTGTAAAACACTCCTGTATTACTACTTTTAATCAGGTGAAGGAGTAAAAGAGTACGTCTTCCATCGCTGGTGTTTAGCTGCCTCTTTTTCTTCATAATTGCGGCCCTTGGCAGACCACACATGATGAAAAGGAAAGCCTCTGTATCACTTCCCTCCACAGCCGGAGTCTGGACCCTCAGGTAGTATTGTTGGAAGATTAAAATGGGTCCCCGGTTCGCGCGAGGAAATTGATATCTGGGTTATGCTGCAACAGCTCTCCTGCCTCCCCGTGATGAGCTTAATAAAATACTGTGGGTTAGCGGGTTAGCAGTCGCAGGGGGGAGGAAGCTGAGAGGGTTTTTAATTTGACTGAACAGACTCCGAAGGCTGCAGCAGCCACTTTCTCGTGTTCGTAACATCCCTGCTCACGTTCTCTCTTCTCTGTCTGCTTCCAGAGGCCATCAACTGTTTAAATCAGGCCATCGACATCTACACTGACATGGTGAGCTCCCTGCCTCAGCTGTTCATCTGCTCAGCGACGATCACCGTTATCTCTGAGTAACACCCTGTGTGTGTGTGTGTGTGTGTGTGTGTGTGTGTGTGTGTGTGTGTGTGTGTGTGTGTGTGTGTGTTACAGGGTCGGTTTACCATCGCAGCCAAACATCACATCACTATAGCAGAGGTTTACGAGTCTGAGCTGGTTGATATCGAGAAGGTACGTAAATGAAATCAAACCTTTTTTTTTTTTTGTTAATTTCAATGATTTTATGTTCTGACTTTTTAAATGTTTTGTCATGTTTTATTTTCAGGCCATCGCCCACTATGAGCAGGCAGCAGACTACTACAAGGGAGAAGAATCTAACAGGTACGTCTGCTGTTTAATGAAGTTATACTTGAATAAAAGTAAAGATATTGTGTTCAAATATAACTTTGGTAAAAGTGAAAGTCATCCATGCGCAAAGTACAAGAGTAAAAGTGTTAAAATATCTGATATTAAATGTACTAAAGTGATCAATAATCTGGCAATAAATGTAATTAAGTATAAAAAGTACAAGGAAAAAGCAAATTCTACGTACGTGAGTTAAAAGTAGGATATTTGTCGAAGTATCAAGTATCAGAAAATGGGAATATCAGTACGCAAGTGAGGTACAAATACCTTAAAATTGAACTTAAGTGCAGCATTTGAGTAAATGTACTTGCAAAATACACACATACATGAATGTATTCAACACAATTTGTCAGTCTTTCAGTTGTTTAAGTCAAATTTTAAGCAAACAAAGCAAACATTTTCTGCTTTTTTTTATTAATCAGTCATTTTAACCTTGTTTGGTGTTGGACAATAAAAATAAATCCATGTGCTATATCCTGACACTTTCTAAACTAAAAATGAATCAAGGAATCAAGAAACAATTTGAAAAATGATCGATAATGACGACATAATCAGTATTTGCAGCCTTGAGCCTGGACAATACATCATCATGCATGTACATAAATATTTCCTGTGTATTTTCTCTGTGTATCTAACTTGTGCTCAGCTGTTCTGCACCATAATTAGACGCTGACAGTGCAGTAAAATAAGATAAAGCGGTCACTCCCGCTCCTATAGAGTTATGAGAGCACAGTCTGGTGGCCTTTTACAGTCGAGTCGCACATCGTCCATCATCTCCATCAGACTTGTGTATGAAAGCTCAGCCGGGTAAATGTTCCTCTTATTACTTCTCAGGCAGTGAACATAATGGTGGAGACAATAATAAAACACTTATACTCGTGTGTGTGTGTGTGTGTGTGTGTGTGTGTGTGTGTGTGTGTGTGTGTGTGTGTGTTTCAGCTCAGCCAACAAATGTCTCCTGAAGGTCGGACACTACAGCGCTCAGCTGGAGCAGTACCAGAAAGCTATCGAAATCTACGAACAGGTAACGAACACCTGCACACGGTGATGCAAATGAAGACAATGTCCCTTTAATAAATGTAACAGTTTATAAATGTTAAAGGTCAGTAAGTGTGTGTGTTTATCTGCACTTGTGTGTGTTTCAGGTTGCTATGAGCACCATGGACAATCCTCTGTTGAAGTACAACGCCAAAGAGTATTTCTTCAAGGCTTCGCTGTGTCACTTCATAGTGGACGAACTGAACGCCAAGGTGACTCACACAGCCAGTTACGGACACGGATGCAGACACATGCATGATATTTCAGAGAGATATATTAACCCCTGCAGGCTGCAGTTTGGGTCGTCAGGGGTTCTTGTGCTTTGCTACAAGTTTGGTTAGACAAACGTGACACTTGAGGTGTTTTATTGAAAATTGAAAATTGAGAATTTTTGACCCGGTCCTCAAAAAACACAGAAGTGTGTGAGCTTATTTCCAAATTCAGTACTTTTGAATTTATAAATAAACCTGTAATGTGATGCTTACTGATAGCTTAAAAATATTTTAACGTCTTGTTTGGTGACATTGTTGTTTTAACATGAATTAATTTGTGTGTGTGTGTTTCAGTTGGCCATAGAGAAGTATGAGGAGATGTTTCCAGCCTTCTCAGACTCCAGAGAGCTCAAACTCTTAAAGGTAATCTCTTTTTGTTCTTCATCTTTTAAAGCTAAACATGCTCACCTCAAGCTAACACTTCAATATATCGAAAGAAAGTGTTTCATAATGATATTTTTATCATATGACCTTCAGAGTGATCGTACATATTGTGTTTGCCGCTCTTTTATGTTATATTGATTCAATAAGACTGCGTCATCACTATCATTCACTATTTTATGGGTTTTCAACAGTCTAAAAACTTAAATTCTTTTAAAAGGTGCTCAGCAGTGGTGCAGAGATACTTGTACTTTAAGAGTATTTTCATTTTCTGCTACTTTATACTTCACTTTCACCACAATTCAGAGGTGAATGTTGCACTTTCTACCCCACTGCATTTATTTGATAACTTAGGTTACTAGTTCCTTTGTGGATTTAGATCAGGATTACAAAATATAATCAACAACAAAATGAGTATGTATTATTATAGATTCCCTGGAGGTAAATTGACCAGCTGCCTCTTTTCTTTATGACGCTGCCACACATGGTGACAGGAGAAGCTTCTGCAGCACCTCACCTCTCAGTGGGAGTCGGGACCCTGAGGCTGTATTGATTAAGATTAAAAATAGGTGCCTAAGTCACATGTTTTTTTCGTTGCCACAGAAACTCCTAGATGCCCACGAGGAGCAGAACAGCGAGGCGTTCACGGAGGCCGTCAAGGAGTTCGACTCGGTGTCTCGTCTGGACCAGTGGTTGACCACGATGCTGCTGCGCATCAAAAAGACCATCCAGGGAGACGCTGGGGATCTGAAATAGAGACAAAGTAGAGAAGGGAGGGAGAGGGAAGAAAACAAAAAGAGAGAAGAAAGATGGGAGAAATAAGAGCGTGGGGGTAAAAGAGAGGGAGGGCGGGACTGAGGGAGTTTACAGTTGTACATATCAGTCTGCATGTGACCCCCCAACTAGCTAAGCATCACCTTTAAACGCCCCCGTGTCCCTGTTCCTGCAGTATTGCTCTCGTAACACTGGACCGACTTGTACTTAAAGAGAAATAATGGAAATAAAAAGTGTGTGTGTGTGTGAGAGAGAGAGAGTGTGTGAGAGTGTGTGTGTGTGTGTGTGTGTCCACTGCAGTAAGGTAAATCATAATTTGACGGGAAAGTGTGCAGCTCATATCAGATTTAAGGATATATGTTAATGAAAAGGGAAAGTAATGTTATTTATGAGATTATGAATATTTATTGTCAATACTGAGAATATTATTTATTGTTTATTATGGTGCTCAGTGTTACGACCTGTCTTAATATTTTAGGTATTAGCCCCTCTCCTCTCCTCTTTTACTCTCCTTCACTTCCTCTCCTCATCTGTCCCCCTCGTCTCTCCCTCTCTCCCCCCTCGTCCTCTCCTCACCCCTCCGAGTCAGTAATAATCGCCCATTGTGATTGGTTGGTTCTTTGTTGGTCGGTGGAGTCAGCCACCAGCGCTCGCTCCCGCCTCTGCCTCGTTTGTGCATGTCTGTTGTCATGTTGATGTAAGTGTTCTCCGTGTCGTGCTAACGTGTGAACAACATACATGTAGCCTGGTATCATTTGTGTGAAATCAGTAAATATGTACCTCAGATACCGAGTTGAAATAAAAACATCATCGCTCCAGATATCCGACTGCTTCCTGGAGTATTATTGATGCATTTAGTACTTTGTTTAATGTGATGATGATGATGATGATGATGATGATAGAGAATTTGGGGTACCGAGACACTAGGAATGATGTTGATCGATTAATTGCAAATCTTGTTACAAATTACAAATATTTGCTTATCAAATATATCAAAATACAAAATACTGGTATGAGAAAATGTATTTTTATTAAAATACAAGCATGTACAACTTAAAAAGATATAA
>JBBNBP010001573.1:0-15840 GCA_039737535.1 Lagodon rhomboides | reverse complement strand
AAACTCAGCTTGATGGATCCTCTGACTCACACAACCAGTCTCACTGTCCTGTCCTGTACTCAGCAACACTTCATCACAACAATCTCTCTGCAGAAACATCTGGCACATTGAGCTGATTTATCATCTCTACATGTTGAACATAATCTCAGATTGACAGATTAACAACATGTTGAGGAGGCAGACTCAGTGCTCCACCCAGTGTTGTCAGCCTCCTGAAGGTCACCTGTCTGTCTTCTTGTCTTTGTCTCTGTCAGGCTCAGCCAAAGTGAAAAGGTGAAAGACAGACTCAGTGTTCAGACCTGGTGGAGTTACAACAGCCTCATCTTACCAGTGACAGTGATGTTGATGCTGGTACTGGTTGCTCCGTCTCTGGACTCACACCAGTAAACTCCACTGTCCCATGTGGTGATGTATCTGATGTTACAGGAGGAACCGTCTTGTTTTCCCCAGCCAGCTCCACACTGAGTCCTGGTTCGTTTAGTCGTGTTCCTCATCACCGTCCATCCATCAGAGCTGTCGTCTCCTCACACCTCAGAGAGACAGGCTGTCCTGGAAACAGCTGAGAGCTGTGAGGACTGATGTTCAGAGAAGCTGGAGGACGAGACAGAGAGATGTGGTTACAGATGATAATGGTCAGTTTGGACAGAAGTGTATCTTCTTCCTCTTCCAGTCTCTGTAGACCTTGTTGACTTGCACTGATCTCCTCTGTGTTTCAGGCTCTGAGTCTCCTCATGTTTTAAATGTAACTCTCAGAGTTGGTGTCAAACACACAGCAGATCTGACTTCATGTGTCTCACATGTCAATATAGTTTCTCCACTTTCTCTGTCAGCTGCTGCATCATGCTGCGTGTGCAGTCCTGCTTTCACAATAACATTTTTATAGCAGCACATTTATCTTTAGCGTCCAGTCTGTGGACATCCAGACAGTCTTCACTCTGTTATTGCATGTGCAAACTATTTCCCTCCATAAACAGCGTCCTGTACACTAACTGTTCTATCAGGGACTAAATAACTCTTCATCAGTCACACAGGAAGTGTTCTCACCTTGGTGTGTGGAGCCGCTCAGCAGTGACGTCACAACTAAAGACAAAAGACACTCCGGTTGGTTTGAGAGGAAACACAGAGGAGGACAGTCGTATCAAAGAAACAACGTCAGCTCATGTTGTTTTTAGAGCAACAGTGTGAAAAGTGACGTCACAACTAAAGACAAAAGACACTCCGGTTGGTTTGAGAGGAAACACAGAGGAGGACAGTCGTATCAAAGAAACAACGTCAGCTCATGTTGTTTTTAGAGCAACAGTGTGAAAAGTGACGTCACAACTAAAGACAAAAGACACTCTGGTTGGTTTGAGAGGAAACACAGAGGAGGACAGTCGTATCAAAGAAACAGCGTCAGCTCATGTTGTTTTTAGAGCAACAGTGTGAAAAGTGACGTCACAACTAAAGACAAAAGACACTCCGGTTGGTTTGAGAGGAAACACAGAGGAGGACAGTCGTATCAAAGAAACAACGTCAGCTCATGTTGTTTTTAGAGCAACAGTGTGAAAAGTGACATCACAACTGAAGACAAAAGACACTCCGGTTGGTTTGAGAGGAAACACAGAGGAGGACAGTCGTATCAAAGAAACAACGTCAGCTCATGTTGTTTTTAGAGCAACAGTGTGAAAAGTGACGTCACAACTAAAGACAAAAGACACTCCGGTTGGTTTGAGAGGAAACACAGAGGAGGACAGTCGTATCAAAGAAACAGCGTCAGCTCATGTTGTTTTTAAAGCAACAGTGTGAAAAGTGACGTCCTGTCAGAGTAACATGGACGCTAACGTCTGTTCATGTTCCAGAAAACAAAGTGTGTGTTTCTTCCAGCTGATGTTTGAGTGTACTTACAGAGCAGACGCAGCAGACATGTTTCCTCCATCCTAACACCGACTCATCTGACATCTACACTTCATCACTTCATGGTCACATGGAGTCAGACCCTCCTCCTTCCTCTCTGACTGACTCTCACCCTGCTGTGGTTTCCTCTCCACTGACTGCAGCTCGACCACAGATAGAGTCCGTTTTAAAAGCAGACTGAACGTCACAACAAACTGCAGCAACACGCTGATTTCAGATGTGAAAAGACAAATTTTCTCATGGGACATTTCTGTGCACGTTTCTATTTCACACTATCATCACGTCCACCAGAGGGCAGAGCTGTCAAGGCTCCTTCACCAACAAGATCCTTCAACCATGAACCATCAAACCAGATGAGTCCAGCAGAGGTGGATCAGAGAGCCTTCACTTCAGGTGATACAGTCATTAAATCTCTCCTCAGTCCTGTGTGATGTCATGTGTCTCCTCACAGAGCAGATTATATCTCAGTCCAGCTGCTGCAGAGATTAAACTACCTGCTGTGGATTCAGTCCAACACAATCAGACAGTAGAATCAGGATGAGGTCCTGATTCATACTGTGAACACTCAGACTCTAGAGAGCAGCAGCCACACTGTGTGTCCTTTCAGAGGGGAAACACAAGATGGAGATGTTGTATGAAAGAACACAACTCAAACACACCAGATTACCAGTGTGTTGCTGACAACTTCCCTCTGTAACACCAACAGAGACTGATTCAGAGAAGGACCCAGAGATGAGGTCATCCAGGTCGTCATTCAAGACACTTTGATTCAGGGACAGACAATTCAGTCACTTCACTGAGTCACAGTTTTTGAATGTGCTGCAAACTGTGGAGCTATTTCAACATCATGAACTACATCTGGGCTTTGTCATGATCTCATATCCTGTGGTGGACTCTTGTGTTTTTCTGTGCTTGGTGTGTTTCTTCTGTTTTGCCTGCAGAGAAGCTGGGCAGAGTTTCTCCCTCACTGGAGTTGCTGATGCACCTGCAGCAGGTTGGCAATCAGCGCCTGCTGATGAGCCTGCTCTCCACGCTACCTGCTGCCAGATGGTTCAGTCAGTCAGACGTGGGACATGGCTCAGCCTCGTTCACCTTCTAGAGCTCTACTGGTGTTTCCTGTGACTTTGTTCTGTCTCCACTTGCAATCCTGCTCAACCAGTGGCCCAGTTTCCAGCAACCGGCTCTCAGCACCTCTGCAGCAAACAGCCCTGCATACACCTGAGTATCTACACGCCACACAGCCCACCAGTGCCACCGTGAGCTACCTCTCCTCTTCCTTCCACCTCTTGGACTGAAGGTCACGCCTGTGCAGCTTACTACCTTCACCTGCAGTAACCTTGTTCATTCAATAAGTAACCTTGCTCTCCTTATCCTGCCTCATGTCTGCTTCTGGGTACATCAACCTACTACTGAGTGTAACACCATTTGCCCTGTGCTGAGGATATGCAGTATGAGAAGCCCCCTTGTGGTTGTTGGGTGTAAATGATGATGTAACTGAATAACACCAAGAGAGTGATATAGAAGAACATGTCTCTAGAAATGCTGCATGTGCCTGATGTTTGGTGTGTAGTCCAAACGGAACAAACCAGAAGACAACGAGGACACAAACAGCTTAGGGCTCACGTGTTTCTTCACGACTTTCACAAGAACAGTTTGGTGAATCGTTACTTAAAGTCACAGAACACTCTTCTACTCTTCCAGTTGATTGTCTGTCAATGCGCTTCGATCCAGCTTCCACAGTCGGGGTTAAATCTCCAGACACTTGTTTCACTCCCTGAACTACGTCACCTCTCCCTGTAAATCATGAGACCTCTGAGACCCACTCAGGTCAGATTTCACTGGTTTATATAAGAGGCAGCTCTTCCTGATGCAGCTCCAGAGAGACCAGCTGCAGATCAACACCCTTTTAAACTTACAACACCCTTTTAAAGCACTTTTATTATTTTAAAAGAAATGCAGTCAATAAAACAATGGAGTATATCAAGGAGGAGACTGAGAGGTCAAAAACGGCTCAAGGCCACGGCTGCGAGCACTGATGAGTATTATAAAGTATTCGGATCGACGCCATCCCAGTTAACGCAAGAAGGCTCAGGTACAACAGCAGCATGTCCTGATAGGAACACAGCAGATTCAGTCACGCAGGCACAGACAGCAAACTCACACAGACAGATAACCGTCGACAGGAAGATCGATGCATAGACCGATACAGAGACAAAGGAAAGAGCAAGGATTGGATAAACCATGGGGTCCAGCCCCATCTTAGTGAATATAAGAAGAACATTCTGTGCTGAGAAGGCTGTTTTTCATGGCTGTTGTCTGTGAGATCTCAGTTAAACATTACTGCACTCAGCTTTTTGAACAAAGAATAAGAAGTCGTGACACGACAGCTTGTTTGGCTGCTGGACTTTTTCTTGTTTACAAGACAAACAGACAATAAAGCAGAACTGTCTGCTGCTGATGAAACAGGAGGTGATCTGACCAGCTGATATGATCCGAGTGTACATCGATGTTTAAACTGATGTTCAGAGGGTTCAGTTCCTAATTGTTGGAGTGGAAGTGAAGCTTGTGCAGATGCTGCGGTCGACCCATGTGGCTCAAAATCAACCAGTGATGAAATAAACCAAAGTCCAGTTCACTCAGGTTCTGTTCTTCAGTACACTGTTCAGCTACTTTAAACTTCCTCTCCACTACATGTATCTGATTACTTTAGTCACTAGTTACTCTGCAGGTTCAGATGACTCTGTGTTTATGGGCTGTTTGCTGTGGCGTGTGACCAATCAGAATCAGATGAACACAAAACTCTACACACCTGATGAAAAACTCTAAAGGTTTATTTCTTTACACACTGTTTTAGTCATAATTCTCCTGTTTCATACATCTGGGCCCAGATGTTTAAGTCTCTCCATCAGGACGATCTGGTATCAATAATGTTCCTCCTTCATGAGTCGCGGCCTTACTGAGGTGAAGGGGTTCGTGTACCCGTTGACTCTGGGATCTGTGCTGTCTGCAGGAGCGCCGCTAGCCAACAGGCAAGGCAGGCAATTGCTTGGGGCCCCGAGGGCTGATGAACCTTAAACAACAGCAGTGTCAATGCAGTGAGTTTAAAATGAGAGTACATGACATGATCTCCCTGAGGGGCCCCGCCTGACTCCACACAAGTGAAAAGCCACAAACAAAACAAAGAAATGAAGAGGAGTTGTTCCTCCAGGGGAAAAAAAGGCAAGACAGTGGTAAGTTGAATTAAATATTACAGTATATAGCTATGTTGCTAGTACAGCCTTAGCTGTGGGGGAGAGACAGTTCAATGATGTGAATTGATGTGCATACTAAATATGGTGCCCCGAGCGAGGCTACACGAGCAACCTGATGCAGTGAATCAGTAGTTTGAGACTTCCAGCTCAGAAGTTGTTTTTTCTGGGTGGAGTTTAAACTGTTTGTTTGTTTGTTTGTTCAGGGTTGAAGCCGGAGCCGGAGGTCCTCTACTCGTCACTGAATTAGACCATCACATCTTCACACCAGACCAACCAGTGGTGCCCAGCCAGCCTGTGATTGGTCCTCAGAGACCATCACACCTCAGCACTGTCATCTGCTTCACTTCTTATTTGATAAGTTGAAGCAGCTACGGAGAGACGGACAGGTCAGATTTAGAGCATGTTTTTAGAGTCTTAATGTGTTTCTAAGTGAAATAAAAAAATATTAAAGTAAAGATTAAGATGAATTGTTTAAACGTTTGTTCACAACACTTGTTTCCTTCACATGTTTCTGTTGAACAAATCCTCCACCTGTTCAGTGTCTTATCTGACTTCACTGTTGTTTAAACTGTATTTATGTTTATTGGACTGTGTTCTTGTTGTCACAGCTGTGACTTATTTCTCTGCAGCATCAATAAACTTTGCTTTCACTTCTTATTTTCCTCGTGTGCTTCTGTCGGTTCAGTTCAGCTGTCAGATGGAAAACTGGGCCTGTTCTGGTTTGGTTGTGGCTAACCGACACCACCTCCCTTCAGTGCAGATAAAGAACAAACTAAACCGCAACCGCAGACTATAAAGAGCCCGAGCATCGTTCACAGTCTGCACACAGTCTGAGTTTGAAGAGTTTTGATTGTTCAGTCGGTGAACCACTGAGAAGATTCAGGCTGTAAAGTTTCTGCATCATTATGTAGTAAATAACTCGGTCAGCTGGCTTCATTCAGAGAGCAGCTTCACATTGTTTCCACAGTCAGGTGAACATATGATCACAGAAACAGAATTGGATCTGAGGTCAAGATGAAGCTTCAGTGCTGTGACGGTGCTGCCACCTGCTGGTGTTCTGTCTGTCCTGCATCTCTACTGTCCTCAGTGTCTTTATGGACTCAGGTCCGCAAGTCAAACTGAGTCGCAGCCTCAGAAACCTGTGGTTCTGGTTCTGTCTGGATGAGCAGGATTTCACTTTCTGAAGTTTATGTTTCAGAGCACGTTATGACAGAATTATGATCTTTATTATTTTAACACATTTCATTTTTTAGGAAATACACTGAATACAGTGACTGAGATCAGAGTCTCATACAGCCCCACATCAAGAGACCAGAACTGTCTCTGTAAACCAGTTTGTTTCAGTCTTCATCTCGTCACCTTTTACTGAATACATCCTTCAGATGTCAGGGAGTTGTTAGTTGTTAACTTCAACAGTTTGAGGCTCAAATAATTAAAATCCTTCAATATTTCACAATAAAAGCAGAAACAGATGTTCTATATTAGAGTTTGTTTTCTCTCTCTCCATCAATCATGTGACGACCCCTCACATTTATCTGGTGACCCTCTGGAGGGGCCCGACCTCGAGGTCGGAGAATCAACTTGTGTCTTCTTCCTGTAAAACTAAATGTCATGTGTTTTCCCGTCAGCTGAACCAACCAGTGTCAACCAATCATATCATGTCATCCACCCGTCAATCAATCTGAGCGAGCGGCACAGAGTGAAGACTTCCTGACGCAGCCGAGTGAACAACTGGAGGGTATTTATGAGAAAGAGGAACCTGGACGACCACAAAGCTGCTCGCTGCCATTAAAACCAGTTGACACGTTTCACCACAAGAACAAACACGTCACTGTCAGCTCAAGCAGAGTGTCGTGAGAAACCTCACAGCTTCAGGTCAGTTTACTGGACTCAAGAGGAAGCTGTCGTTTATGTAGAGCATAAAAAACTACAACATGAATAATCTTCAGATTAAAGGTCAGTCTTAAGGCCGCCACACACCGGGTCCGACGTCGGACGTCTGAAGTGTTAGGAAGGAGTCGGACGAGTTAGGGAGCTATTCTGTTCGGTGTGTTCAGTGTTGTCGGAGCCGCGCGGAAGCATGAGGACGGCGTCTGATCAGACGTCCGACTGAACATGTTCAGCCGTCGGATACTCTGATTGGTTGTTAGCTAGCTGTTCAGCGACCATTCTGATTGGCGGTGTGCCAGCGAATCAGCGCGGCGTGTGGGAGGGGTGGCGGAAGTGCCGATGATAAACAAACCACATAAACAGAGACGGCACAGAGTTACAAACAACACTTCGCCGTTCGTTATTTTGGGGATAAGCCAACGTATTTTTGAAAGCCATGGCTGTGTGGACCGAGGACTTTGAGGAGCAGCTGGCTGCCCTGGTGGAAGAGAGACCACCGTAGTACGACATCACTCAAGTAATGCCGAGCTAACGCTGTGTGTGCTTTGTTTTGATAAGCTGCGGTCCGCACTCCACTCCGTCATTTCCTGTTTTCATGTTTTGGGTGACTGGCACGAGACTAGCGCCACCCGATGTTTAGGAGACTTATTGCATCTCGCGCAGGCGCAGAACGTATACGCTACTGTGTAGCCGGGGCGGTGTGTTTCAGTGCAACTTTTCTTCCTAACGGATTCGAACAGAGTGGTCGGAGAAGGAAGTCGGATAAGGAAGACGTCGGACCCGGTGTGTGGCGGCCTTTAGATGCAGAAAATGCACAGAGGATCTAAAACCATGAACACTGTTCTGTTGTTGGACTTAAAGGAAGTCTTTGTTCTGGTCATCAGTTCTGATGTGCAGAGCCAGTGTTACATAAACAGGGTGTGTCAACACAGAGCTGAAGGGAACACACTGAATGATACTGAAAGATAAAGTCTGTTTAATGTGCAGCTCAACATTTTAGATACAGCAGGTCCAAAAGTCTCAGACCACATTGAAAACCTTGAATACTGTCACATAAACCTGGAAACAGTCACAAAGTTTGAGGATCCAGAAAGTAAATCAAAGCGTCAGAAGTCAAAGAGGATCGTTCTCAGCGTCAGATCAGGACTGAAGGTCTCTAAAGAAACACTTTACAGAAAGTGGATCAGCTGGACACCATCAGAACATCAGCACATCAAGCTGAGTTCACTGACAGACAGAACAGCACCTTCATCACAGAGACAGAACCGCCTCAGTGAACAACACAAGAGTCCAATCAGCAGTCGACCCGTCAAACTAGAAGGTGAGCAGCTCCACGAGAAGAGTTCTGGTGGAGAACACCATAGAGACGAGCCAATCAGAGGTGGAGGAGGGCGGGTCTCACAAGAAGAAGCAGCAGGATCCACAACAACAGAACCTAGAAGGTGAGCAGCTCCACAGGAAGAGTTCTGGAGGGAACACCACAGAGATGAGCCAATCAGAGGTGGAGGAGGGTGGGTCTCACAAGAAGAAGCAGCAGGATCCACAACAACAGAACCTAGAAGGTGAGCAGCTCCACAGGAAGAGTTCTGGCTCCTACGAAGGAAACGTGACTGAAGAAGAAGGAGAACACGTTGGATCAACTCAGAGGTGATTCTCTGTGGTTACAGCAGTCATGACATCATCATACTCATCAGCCAATCCCTGCTCAGCCTGGGTGGGAGGAGCCATCTCCATGGAGACGGGCAGGTAATTTCCTGCAGGAGTAGAGAGTGAGATAATTTATCAACAGCTGATTGATTGATTGATTGATTGGGGCATAACCTCTAACTGCTGCTTACTATTCTAAATGGCTATAGTGACTAGCTGCTGTTAGCATGTAACTCAGTTAGCCATGGAGCTAAACAGGCCTATTAGCTGATGGAAGGAATATTTTCACATATTACTCTGGTCAAATCTCAGCCTTCAGAAGTGAACTGCAGCACACGGCAGTGAAAAATAATGAGACACAATTTATGTTTAACATCTTTTTTGTGTCTGAATGTGTCTGACCTTTAGGTTTCCTGCTGATGAGCCGTCTCACCTCTAGAACCAGAAGAACCAGTGGAACCAGAGAGAAAAGAAAGGATAGAATAGCAAGACCAATCGACCACACAGGTTCAGGAGGATGACAAGGAGCTGAAGAAGAGGATGGTGAAGGAGAAGTTGGTGAAGGAGAAGTTGTCGTAGCAGGTTTCTCTAAAAGGAACAAAAGATTCTCATCAACAACACAGAAATCAAATGAATTCATTCAGTCATTTCACTGTAGAGAGAAACGAGATCAAACTAAGAAAGTGAACTTGCTGCTGTCTGGTCTGTTCCTCTTGTTCTATGTAATATCATAACAACTCTTAAAATCACAACATCTGTTAAGGGAGTCTGGTAATGTTGTGATCAGTAGAAACAGACCGCGTGTTCACAAACGTGTGCTGCTAACATCGGCAGGTTAAAGTCTGATTTCACACCATCAAACTCAGTTTGATGGATCCTCTGACTCACACAACCAGTCTCACTGTCCTGTCCTGTACTCAGCAACATTTCATCACAACAATTTCTCTGCAGAAACATTTGGCACATTGAGCTGATTTATCATCTCTACATGTTGAACATAATCTCAGATTGACAGATTAACAACATGTTGAGGAGGCAGACTCAGTGCTCCACCCAGTGTTGTCAGCCTCCTGAAGGTCACCTGTCTGTCTTCTTGTCTTTGTCTCTGTCAGGCTCAGCCAAAGTGAAAAGGTGAAAGACAGACTCAGTGTTCAGACCTGGTGGAGTTACAACAGCCTCATCTTACCAGTGACAGTGATGTTGATGCTGGTACTGGTTGCTCCGTCTCTGGACTCACACCAGTAAACTCCACTGTCCCATGTGGTGATGTATCTGATGTTACAGGAGGAACCGTCTTGTTTTCCCCAGCCAGCTCCACACTGAGTCCTGGTTCGTTTAGTCGTGTTCCTCATCACCGTCCATCCATCAGAGCTGTCGTCCTCCTCACACCTCAGAGAGACAGGCTGTCCTGGAAACAGCTGAGAGCTGTGAGGACTGATGTTCAGAGAAGCTGGAGGACGAGACAGAGAGATGTGGTTACAGATGATAATGGTCAGTTTGGACAGAAGTGTATCTTCTTCCTCTTCCAGTCTCTGTAGACCTTGTTGACTTGCACTGATCTCCTCTGTGTTTCAGGCTCTGAGTCTCCTCATGTTTTAAATGTAACTCTCAGAGTTGGTGTCAAACACACAGCAGATCTGACTTCATGTGTCTCACATGTCAATATAGTTTCTCCACTTTCTCTGTCAGCTGCTGCATCATGCTGCGTGTGCAGTCCTGCTTTCACAATGACATTTTTATAGCAGCACATTTATCTTTAGCATCCAGTCTGTGGACATCCAGACAGTCTTCACTCTGTTATTGTATGTGCAAACTATTTCCCTCCATAAACAGCGTCCTGAACACTAACTGTTCTATCAGGGACTAAATAACTCTTCATCAGTCACACAGGAAGTGTTCTCACCTTGGTGTGTGGAGCCGCTCAGCAGTGACGTCACAACTAAAGACAAAAGACACTCCGGTTGGTTTGAGAGGAAACACAGAGGAGGACAGTCGTATCAAAGAAACAACGTCAGCTCATGTTGTTTTTAGAGCAACAGTGTGAAAAGTGACGTCCTGTCAGAGTAACATGGACGCTAACGTCTGTTCATGTTCCAGAAAACAAAGTGTGTGTTTCTTCCAGCTGATGTTTGAGTGTACTTACAGAGCAGACGCAGCAGACATGTTTCCTCCATCCTCATATGATGCGTTTACTGACAGTTGTGTCTCAAAGTGAGCACTCGTCTCTCCACCAGATGTGAGTTTGAGGCTACTGAGCTGCCTCGATGATGATCTTCAGTATAAGAGCTGGATCTTCCTGTAGGTGACAGGAGGAAGCTGGTTTTATACCTGCGTGTCTAAGTCTGTCTGACTCACTCGCTCTGTTCCAACCACTGAAATGTGGTCAGGAAGAGGTTGAAATACAGCGAGTGTCTGCAGGCTGTCGCACAGCACATCAGTCTTAGACCAGGTGATGCCCTCACTGCACCTGGACACATGAACTACTGGCCGACTCTGAGGTTCTGACAACAAGCATCTAAAGTTAGAAATGGTCTGATGGCATGTTGTCTTTGAGCCCGAGGAGGAGTTGATCTGTTCCGTTCATGTGTAGTCAGTCAAAGGGACCCGGGCCTTCTGTTCCACGCTACCTCACACCTGTCCAGTCCACCACCTCCAGCCTGTTAGTCGCCTCCAGAACGGCCCACAAAGGTGTCTTCAGATATAAAGTCTTCAGGATGACTTCATCTGTCTGCAACTTCTTCAAGTGTCTGATGATAGATCTGTGTTACGATGTGACGACATGGTCAGGTTCTGGTTACATCTGGGTGGAAATCATCCACCTTCAACTAGAACATGTGCAGTTCCACAGGGAGGTGTTTTAAATGAATCTGAGATGAGAACACATTGGATCAGTTCAGGAGGGACGTATCGGTCCCCATGAAACAGCTAATATTGAGCTAGTTGCTTTCATCACATGTTTCCTGTAAAAAGTGGCAACAGCACAGTTTGTACGTTACAGCCCAACCTGTAACCGCCGCCACCGCCGCTGACTCGGCATGAACTGGCAGCTCCCAGTGATGGACCCAGTCGGACCCGGGCAGAAAAACACCGCCTGCTATAGGACGGAGGCTCGTTTGATATTTTCTATTCCAGAAGGAGCCACAGTAACAAACACATTCCCCCCTCAGGGATCAATGAAGTGTTACTGACTCTGACTCTGAAGTGAATTCAGCTCTGAGCTGGTTTCTCACCTGGTTTGGAAGGTAGCAACCCGGGCTAATGGCAGCTAACTACATTTAGAAGCAGGTAGCACTTACTTTAGCAACAAAGCAAACAGTGTTTGTCAACCACGATATTCCATAAGTCACGTCAATTGTGTAACTGTCCTTGTCGTCGTTCTCGGAGGGTTGGGTTAACTTAACCCGTCTACCCAACCCAACATATTTACATTGTCTGACTCCTGATGAAGAAACACCTCCAGAAACAAAGAACCCTTCAGAGAGGAGGTTAATGACTGGGGTTCATCAACACTATGCACCGTCTGATGCAGTCTCATCAGTGGAAATCAGTCAGACCTGCCTCCTGATCAACATCATCAACACTGTGGATCATTTGGGGGAAGCAGTCAGTCATGAACATCCTCTCTGATGTGTTCTTTCATTTTCTGGAGGTGTTTCTTCATCAGAAGTCAGACGACGTAGATGTGTTGGGTTTAATTTCTCTCCATAATGTCCCACAGACTTAAATACAGCTGTCAGTCCCACAGGAAACATTCAGTAACCTGACCTTCCATCTTTTTTAAGGTTTCTTGTTTGTTCTCTGTCTGTCTGAGATGCATGTTGGGTAAATCATCATGTCAGTGCAGTCAGACAGCCAGCAGGTGGCAGCACAGCAGCGTCACAGTGTTTCACTGTTGATGATCTTCAGTCTGAACTTTGACCCACAGAGAAACACAGACGTGAGGATTTAACCAGCTGAAAAGAAGAGCTGCAGAGTCACAGCCGGTTCCAGGAAACATCCAACACTGATTGAAACTACTCAGGGTGAGGGTTAGGGTTAGACCTCAGGCCTAAACAACCTTTCCACTGTTCATGTGTCGACAGGAAAAC
This sequence comes from Lagodon rhomboides, assembly GCA_039737535.1. Taxonomy (NCBI): domain Eukaryota; kingdom Metazoa; phylum Chordata; class Actinopteri; order Spariformes; family Sparidae; genus Lagodon; species Lagodon rhomboides. Next base: position 3,071 of record JBBNBP010001573.1, on the reverse strand, counting down.
TAGGTTTTATCAGCTTGTCTCTCTTAATAAAACCTGTCAGGTCACATCCAGGTGCTGCTGGGAAACATTCACAGAGCTGATCTACACTCCACAAAACACCTTTACAACTCAAACACACGACCACATTGTTCCACACGGTGACGTCTTCAGTGTTCGGCTCCACTAGTTTCATGGAGACATTTAGTCTTTGCTTTTAATGAAATGAGACGGCAGCAAAGGAAGCAGTTTATAATGTATTGTTGTAATGTTCAGAACAAAGAAGAGGACCGGTTGATCTATTTAACAGGATGATCATGACCAGGTGAAGCAAATACAAGTCCCATGATGCTCCTCTTCACTCTGTAGTCCCACTGTGGGACTCATAAAGGAGCATTTCGTCTCATATTCATCCAAAACTCAGTTTTGACAGTTTGATACAATCAGCTGGTGAACATGTGACATATAAACCAGAGGATTTCACTGCTAATAATGACTTTTGTGCTCAGGTAAATTAAACCTGGATCAACAGTACATGAACAATTTATTATAAAAGTATCAGAACCTTTAGACTGACAGAAACAAAGACATGTTGTAAATACAAGACCAACCACTAACACAATTATAGAAGAAGGAGTTGTTGTTGTAGTAGAACAGAGAAGAGTCACAGGTGAGTTAGCAGAAAGAAGTTTATGAACTATGTTTGAAATGTTTCTTGTCTTAATGTATGTATATTATGGCTGGAGTTGAAACAGATATATCAGGCAAAATGCAGAGGAAAATGACTTCCTTCTTCGTCCATCCAGGTAGTAAGCCCAGGCATGAGAGGAGGGAAATGATGTGGAGAGGGAGACGCAGGATGACAGTGATAAGACAGTCATACAGTAAAGGAGAGCACTCACCAGGTGCAGGTACAGTACACCACCTGCCTTATGCATTCAGCTGAAGTACTTGCAGGATTCTGCCTTCAGCAGCCAATCTGCAAATTTACTTTTTAAAGCCATATTAGTGAGAAAAAGAAAAGTTAATCATCTTAAAATCTGGCATGCTGCCAATTTGAACTTTTACGACTTTCCCATTCAGATAGTGATAGTGATGGTGGAGTAGATCCCCCAGAGTGTGATCTGCAAAGTGGATGTCGATGCCAACCACAGTCCACAAGTTACTGCAGTGTCACTGTTTGTATCTGTTTGCATTACATGATAACATTTCAACATGACATGGATGAATTTGTAAATCGGTTTGCTTTAAATCACAGCAACCGAACAACATGACTTCTGTAAGTTTGTTTGAAGCGAGTGTGTTCTGTGATATTGTAATGTGATTTGTACATGACATCTGTAAATCAGTTTGAGAATCAACATGAGAATGAAACTTTGTGGGTTTGTTTGATAAAAGTGCCGTCTGTAATATTCTCATGTGGTGTAAACAGTAATTATCGTGTGAGCATTATCACCACAGCAACTTGCCACATAGAAAAAAAAATGATATCAGTTTCTGTGCCTCTGCCGTGAGAGCTGTGGTCTCAGTCTGGACTCCCCTGTGAAAACTGTCTGCCTCTGAATCCTTAAATTTTGTGACTGTTTCCAGGTTTATGTGACAGTATTCAAGGTTTTCAATGTGGTCTGAGACTTTTGGACCTGCTGTATCTAAAATGTTGAGCTGCACATTAAACAGACTTTATCCTTCAGTATCATTCAGTGTGTTCCCTTCAGCTCTGTGTTGACACACCCTGTTTATGTAACACTGGCTCTGCACATCAGAACTGATGACCAGAACAAAGACTTCCTTTAAGTCCAACAACAGAACAGTGTTCATGGTTTTAGATCCTCGGTGCATTTTCTGCATCTCAGACTGACCTTTAATCTGAAGATTATTCATGTTCTAGTTTTTTATGCTCTACATAAACGACAGCTTCCTCTTGAGTCCAGTAAACTGACCTGAAGCTGTGAGGTTTCTCTCGACACTCTGCTCGAGCTGACAGTGACGTGTTTGTTCTTGTGGTCAAACGTGTCAACTGGTTTTAATGGCAGCGAGCAGCTTTGTGGTCGTCCAGGTTCCTCTTTCTCATAAATACCCTCCAGTTGTTCACTCGGCTGCGTCTCTCTGACAGGAAGTCTTCACTCTGTGCCGCTCGCTCAGAGTGATTGACGGGTGGATGGCACGATATGATTGGTTGACGCTGGTTGGTTCAGCTGACAGAAGCACACGTGACATTTAGTTTTACAGGAAGAAGACACAAGTTGATTCTCCGACCTCGGGGTCGGGCCCCTCCAGAGGGTCACCAGATAAATGTGAGGGGTCGTCACATGATTGATGGAGAGGAGAGAAACAAACTCTAATACAGAACATCTGTTTCTGCTTTTATTGTGAAATATTGAGGGATTTTAATTCTTTGAGCCTCAAACTGTTGAAGTTAACAACTAACAACTCACTGACATCTGAAAGATGTATTCAGTAAAAGGTGACGTGATGAAGACTGAAACAAACTGGTTTACAGAGACAGTTCTGGTCTCTTGATGTGGGGCTGTATGAGACTCTGATCTCAGTCACTGTATTCAGTGTATTTCCTAAAAAAGGAAATGTGTTGAAACAACAAAGATCATAATTCTGTCATAATGTGCTCTGAACCATAAACTTCAGAAAGTTAAAACCTGCTCATCCAGAAGGAACCAGAACCACAGGTCTCTCTGAGGCCGTGACTCAGTGTGACCTGTGGACCTGAGTCCATAAAGACACTGAGGACAGTGGAGATGCAGGACAGACAGAACACCAGCAGGTGGCAGCACCGTCGGATCACAAGCTGGAGACAAAGATTACACAGATGAAGGTTTTCTGCAGCTTGAATCATGAAAGTGACTCCTGAAGCTACAGACACTTGGCTGTTTGTCTGTGTAGAAATAAAACTGAGAGAAACACTCAGCGTCCTCGTCAGGTGTCTCAATGTCTCATGTCTACTCAAGAGTTCAGCAGCTTCATCTACAGGCTGTCGTCCCTTTGAACTGTAAAACCTCTTTTAATACATGTGCTGTGACCTGGTGCTGATCTGGTGTTGATCTGGTGTTGACCCGGTGCTGACCTGACTGTGATCTGGT